>JADDOH010005198.1:0-46312 GCA_016648135.1 Agrypnia vestita | reverse complement strand
AATACACCAGTCGAGTGCCTACCGTAACATCAAGCAGAACTTGATTCTGGGAAGAAATTCCGAGAAAAAACATTAACAACCAATCTCCCTTTCATTTCATAGAACTACGATTCTTCCCTTAAGTGTCTTATTCGCTTTTATTAAATATTTATGCATTGGAAACGGCGCAAAAATAATAATTATTAATTAGCCGGAATTATAGTAAATTATTCAGATAAATTAAAAGGACAAAGAGCACTCGAAGATTAATAACTAATAGCTATGAAACAGCTAATATAAATTATCATTTTGAATATCAAGAAGTGTTAGGAAAGCGCGTTGTATTTACATGACGGATTACTTCTCGGAATAATCTTAGGATTAGTGGAGCTTACTTGAAATATGTTCGCATCAGGATTGAGATCATTAAACAACCAACGCAGCCTCCCCAGGGACGCTACCAAAAATAATTGTAAAATTATTTATTCAGCAGAGGCAGAGTACAAGATTAATACATTGTTTTTAATCATGCGATAAGTATACTTCGCAACATTTGGTATAGTTACAAATAGGCCTTTAATAAATCTAATAAGTAGCTGTATTGTAGGACAGGCAGATAGACAAAGCAACCGTACCAAGGAGTTGCGATTGTATTACACCAGCAAATTAGCTTCATTTAGCTTCATTTTTTGGTCTTTGGGATGAGGTCAAATAATTTTTCAGATTTATTTAAAAAAAACTAACCCATAAGAACCAAATGTTTCTTATACTCCATTTCTCATTGAATCAGGTTTCGTGTGTATACATGCGTCGGGCTAATTACTCATTTTTATTGATTCCAATTTGAAAAAACCATTAAAATTTCGAAAAATCCAAAATTATACTATAATTATTCAATTTTTTTAAACGAAAATTTATTTGATCATTTTTATCGTCGTCATGAGTCTGTTTGCAAAGTTTCAGCTCGATTGGATCACGGGAAAAGGGTTAAAAATCAATCCAAAGTTTTTTCGTCAGACAAGCAGACGCTACGAGTTAAAAGAAAGGCAGTAAAAATTCTTCTTCAGCGTCATAAACATGTTGAATACGCCATTCACATTGTGGTATACTTAAATAAAATATAAACAGAGTCCAACTGCCGCAGTTACTCGTGAAAATTTCAATCGTGTATTATTATAGTATATTTAAATAAAATAAAAAATATATTTTGAATTGTTTAATTTATTTTCAAATACAATTTATTGAATATAGGATAGAGGTGCGAGAAATAGGATCCATATGGATTTGAAATTATTTGAATAGGTACCTCGTACAAGTGTCAAGGTTTCCCTTGTGTGATTGGTTTGTGCATATCTGTTTATATTTAGAGAATTTCTAAACGTATGCATTTAGGAGTTCCACATTTTCGTCATTTTTTCAAATTCACAGCCACGTATTTAAGTTTCTGAGATATGTACGTAGAGAGCAAAATGAGTTATAACACATGTATACCTTTTACAAAATTATATTCACTCTACTCGAATGGAATGATAAGTTTCTGCGATATGATCCCGATTTTATGGGTACGCCTTGAATCCTGACTGTCCTTTTGCACATGCAACGTTTGGTGGCTACGAATACTAAAGTACTGGGCAAACTGTAAGTACTGGCACAAACATTCATCTTTTCTCTTTAAAACTAGACCAAGATGCAAGAGTTATTGATGTTTGAAATTGCTTCGATATTTGGGCCCCACATCAAGCACCGATTTTAAAAATGTTTCCACGTTAAAAAATGCTTTCGAATAATTGAATATATGCTCATATAAGATAATTAATCTACGAGTGTAACGAAATTGACCAATTGTATAAGATATTGATCCCACATTAACTACTTTACACCTACCATATGCAGTTTCCGCTACTAACTTTCTCTGTTTGTTTAAGGAAGGACGGCACGTCTGTTCTACTCTGCGTAGCAATTTATTGAAAATAATATTACTGCGTTACATCACATCAAATATTTATAATATATTGTCACGGTGTCGTGACTGTGGGAGGCAAACTTAACACTCAAAATTAATTATCAATTTATAAAATTAATTAAAACATCGGACACGTATTTAATCAGAGCACCGTTCTTAATTCACACTAAATTATGCATTAGTCTCCTAATTTTTTTTTAAAATTCTAATTCACCGATTTGAATCGCTCTGATTACTGTGAAACACTTCTCATATGTTTGTTTATCGCTGGTTAGAATCCACACTGAAATCGCTTATTAAATTTATTGCCGCTTGGTCACACTGAAGCACCGTTTTATTTGTGTATAGGGGTTTGCAAAATGCAAAAACTGTGCGCAGTAACCGGTCAGTATCTTCCTATAGTTCTTTCTAGTCTTAGTAAAAATTTCCAATATACTTAAAAATGGTATAGAATGCAATTGTACAAAATTTTCGATTATTTGCCATTCTTTCTACTTCTACCATCTCGCGATAATATATATGTACCTACATTTCAGTGTAGATTTAGTGAAATAAATGACCAGATTGTATCAATTCATTCCTTGTTTCATTTAGTCTCGAAAATACCAATAGGTACTTTGTGGGGTAGACCTGAATTAGCAGCTGAAATACAATGACCCATGTAGCACATAATGAAAGAGCCAATATTTGCATAAATTCGCCATAAAACCAATAAAATTTTTATTTCAATGTTCTAATATTTATTGATTTCGGCGTAAAATAAGTTGAATAGGTGAAACTGAAATTAATTTGATGTATATTTTGGGTCTCAAAAATGTCCCTTTGGTATTACGATAGCTGCAGGAATTGCCTTGTGTCCCTCGAGCAAAGTACTCGTAATATAATGAAGGGACGAAGGACGAGAATATGAGGACGTTGAGGGCAAATAATAAGGTAAGTAGTATATTGTGTTCAACTACAAATGAAATAGGATTTTAGATATATAAGAGAGACAAGCTTACTTATATAAATTGGTTTGTAGGTATAATAAATAGATGAAATAAATAACAAAATTACGTTTTTTTCAGACAGCAAATTTCCTTGTAGAAATTGTAATTTTATATAACAGGCAATCAATAGGTAATATAATAAATTGTAGAAGATTTAATAAAACAATAAATATTAAAAAAAATATATTAATCAGTTAGAAAAGACATACACAAAAAATCAAATTAATGAAAAAATATTTTAACTGCCACCGGGACTCGAACCACGGACCTCCAATTCTATCCGGGAATGCCGCGTTATCCAATTTCGCCATGACAGTCTGGTAAGTTAACGAAAATTTTTCGACCTTATATGTAGTCTCTTTTTAATTGATCAACATTTTTATTCCATTTTTAAAGCAATCCACTTTTTTATAATGCAATAGTCACGAATACCTTCGCGTATCTACCGCTAGATATTTTCTATATGTCTTTTCTAATTGATAAATAAAAATTGTTTTATATTTTAAACTCTTTATTTTTTTTAAATTGCAGTGAAAGAAGGTAGAGGACACGTTGGTTCCAATACTTGCAGTGTCGCCATGATGAAAACGTCTACCATTGTAAAGCTTCAATTCATTTATGTCACTGACTATACAGTCACGTACCTCCTGAGGACATATTATATTCTTAAAGCCATTGTAAAACCCCTCGTTGGGCTATATAAGAAATGCTGAAAATCTGGAGAAAGTATACGAAAAGCGATTATCTCAAGACTGGAATGAGATCACGACTGAATTGGTCTAAAATGTAGTAAATGTGGTCTCCAACCCCAACAAAGGACCTCAAAAAACATTAAATATAATTTTCAAATAGTTTTTTATTTTTGCCCAACTTGAGAACGAAACGACGCTGTAATTACACGGGATATAAAGTTTAATATTCATTTGTTTCGGGGGTGACGGGCGGGGGGGAACCTGATTATCCCCGCGGGGGAGGGGAGGGGAGGTGAACAAGACAATTTATTTAACGTGACGTTTATTTAGGATTTTCAGTACTTAATGTAATTTACAAAGGCTGAAATCTGACTCGACAATTTTTAATTACTCGGAATGACCCCGAGCGCGAACGGCTTACTCCTAGCTAGTCCTGCGCTCCGGGCTGCTACTACACCTTTACGTTTTTCCCGTGCTCAAGCCAAGACGTAATTAATTAAACAAGTGTAATTAGTAAGAAAAATAAATCATGTTTAAGAATATTTACTTATCCAAAGTTGTGACGTTTGCAAATTTATTTGATGGTGTTTTACCCTTCAGGCCTTGTGCGTGCTATAGATTTTTACAAAGTGCCACCTTTCTGCAGACCGGGGTGATGGCATTGACTTCTTCAAATAAGACATTCGTGTTTAATTGAAAAAAAACTAACCCATAAAAAAAGTTTTTATTTTACTCCCTTTCTTTGTAAATTAAGTTTACCATCATGTAATTAAATAATTGATTGACTGAAAATAAAACATGTCTAGACAAATATCTATGTCATAAATCTCTAAAAATATCTCTTTATTTTTTGATTTCTTCCCAAAAAACCGAAGTGTGCTGTCATCTGTGAACCAATTGTCATAAATTTTCGAAATTCGTAGTGAAGTACCTATTATACCTAACGACGGAGTAATTAAAATTTTAAATATTCCGTGACTTTATCGGGCCGCCGGCGCCGTTGGTAGTAATCAAACTTTTGTAACGATTCCAATTTGAAAAAAACCATTAAAATGTCTAAAAATCCAAAATTTTACTATAATTATTATTATTTTTTAACGAAAATTTGATAGATCTTTTTGATTGTCGCCACGAGTCTGCTTGCAAAGTTTCAGCTCGATTGGATCACGGGAAAAGGATTAAAAATCGATCCAAAGTTTTTCGTCAAGAAAACAATCAAGCAGATGCCACGAGTTAAAAGAAAGAAAGTGAGAAAACTGTAAATTTCCCCGTTTTAAAAATGTTTCGGTCCTGTCTATTTTTTCATTCCTATCATTCCCGAAATATTATTAGCAATAAAAAAAAGCAGAGCAGCGCTTTGGCCCATTCTGGCCGCACTATGCCAATGTACTCATTTATTATTTCTTTATCAATGTACCATTATCAAAATATTTGTTTTTGTTCTCATGTGTTTTTTTTTTTTTATCAATTTCCTTTCCTCAACCATAGTTTTCTTCCAAGAAGAAGAAAACTATGGTTGAGGAAAGGAAAATGCAAATAGTTTGGCCAGTAGCGAAGGGAAAAACTACATTTCAAAATGAAGACTACAATACACACACGTTCGCCAGTTTGAAGACTACAAAGTGTACACTACATTCGTAGTAAAAACTACATTAAGTGAACTAATTGTACCATTATTGAAATGAACTACTGCAGTACACTACAAAATTGTAGTACTAATGAAGTGAACTAATTTGTAGTACTACAAAATTGTAATGACCTATAAGAAGTGCTTCTTGAAAAGTGTACTACGAGAAAATTTTTCAAACTGGGGGAGGGGAGGGGGGGTGTTGTTTCAATTCCCAAAAATTTCACATAAAAATGTACTATTTGAAGTATATACTCGTACTTTCAATAACTTTGTAGTGTTCGCTTTAAAATGAAGTGTACTATTTAAAGTATGTACTTTCAATAACTTTGAAGTGTGTGTAGTTTGTAGTGTATACTACACTTTAATGTGTGAAATGTATACTTCAATGTAATGTAGTACTACATTGCAGTAGTTAGTACAGAGCGGACCCATCACTATTGGCCAGACTAATGTAACAGTATACCCAGAACAGTAGTATATCTCCGACCTGTCGGCGAGTTATTAGCCTACTATTGCGTTGACGCTGAGATTCCGACGCATAAGGTAGACACGAAATCCGAAAATTTCTGTAATTAGTATACCTAGTTTCTGCACTTAAATTGCAAGAACGCTGATTAACATTAACGTAGACTTTTAAAAACTCACAGTCTTTGTGATAATAAACACATCTTTTTAGTAAAGCACCACAAACATAAAAAAAGGCATTTTTTTCAGGAAGCGCATTTTTTTTTCTAAAGCGGCGGCTGCGAGCGTGAATGGCACCGAAGGCACGGCCCTTACTGCCGCCGCCTTGTGCCCCCATATTCTATGTCAATGTGTGCGTCACAGTGCGTGCGTACACGGCGCCGAGCACGCACGCACACATTCTAATGGGTAGCGGCCAGTTTGTATGAAGACGTATTACTGTTCTTAGTATACTGTGATAATGTGGACCTTTCCTGCGCCACGGTAAACAATGTGATGATGGCCAACGTCCATTGAACAGAGAGGGCATGGAAGAAAAGGACGGTATGCGCCCACTTAAACAATTAATGCAGGCAAATACCCAATCATGCATACTCCTAAAATTATGTAAATGTTAACGAAATTGAAGAGGACGAAAATGTTATCCACTGTTATAATTTCAGTTGCAATAAATCTAATGAGGATATTTGAATAGGAATAAAACGGACACGCGTATCGCACAAAAATATGAATATTCACAAATAAATATATAACCAAAGAAATTTTTTATTTTGAAATAATAATTTGATTACTTTTCAAAATATCTGTTTTTCAAAAGTTTACTTGACGCGATGTATATACCTGACAGAAACAATATTTATTTTATTTTAAATTGGGTGCATGTACTTATCTATGCGCGTTAGAAGTTATACTACTTTGGCGTACATGAAAAAAAACGTTTCGTGTTGTATACCTCGCGCTGCAACACAGCTGGAAAGAATGCACATGCGCATGCTCACTCTGTCCAGCTATACAACTTAAGGGATACCAGAAGCGTGCAATGAGAACAAGAAGCATGATTTTATCCTAAACAAATATTTTGAAAACAAACCCAAATAAGAGATACATCTCGTAATATTCCTATCACAAAAATTGATATATTATTCAGATTCTAATATTTCATAATGTTTTGCCGGCTAAATCTAGATTTTTTTCCATATATATGTTTAAAAAAAAAGGCAAGCTTCTTGTTCTTACTGCACGCCCCTGAGATATACAACCCAAAACTAGAATTGTCATCAATGACAGTTCTCCGTCAACGGATAAAAACCCATAGCGGTAATAAAGATAAAACAGATTTTTATTAAATAACATAGAGAAAGTAAACAAAAATAATAGCGTGCTTAGAAAATAAAATTTTCATAACACCATGTTCAACTTGATATCGTAACTTATAAGAATTGCTGCTATCGGTAAAATATCACTCGGAGAATCGCTTAGCTTAGCTTTTGTGTGAAAATTTCAATTTGAATGCCCCCTAAAGAAGTATAACTTCAAAAATCTTGTAATCCTTGTCGAATATGCGAGCATCGTGGGATTTTATTTTAAGTCAAAAGTAAACTTACAAGATTAAATTCTTAAAGCAATATTTACTCACTTACACACACATGTCGTCTATCTAATACACAGCCTGCGAAAACTGTATTAAGCAACTAAATTATCCGAATCTACCCTCCTTTGCCAAAGAAATTGGCTTTTAAAAGTCGTTTTATCTCCTGTGTAAACATTGATGGCTTGGCACCGAGAAAGTTGAGCGTTAGAGTCGTTATTGTTACAAAGTTAAGCAAAACTTGCGCGAGCTTAGCGGGGCTTTCCCGTAAGCCTATAATCACACGGGTGCTTCCTTTAGAAATCCGAGAGGTGGCTGGATGCTACCTGGACTATTAGGGAAGGACGGGATGAAGGGATTTGTAGGTCAGGATTCACCGGACCAGCAGAATTTAGCTTGATAAACTACGCTCTGTTAAAACGACACACTCAATATTAATCCTGAAATAAATGCGTGCAACGTCTCGTGCCCTCGGGTTTCTATAATTATTTATGGACTACTTAGGAGAAACTTGGCTAAGTTAGAGGTAATGGATTCACTTAAGTATAGTTACAAGTCACGGATCGGCGGGATGACGGCGGGAAGCAAATGAAATCACTGGAAATTAATTAGCGATTTATTAATTAATCATTAAATGGACAATGTCACATTACACGAATTAAACGATTTTCTTTAAATCACACTTTTTTTGTAATATATCACTGGTATCTTATGCTATACATACATGCTTTGCACTTCTTTTTATTCTTATCTCTTCTCCTTTTTACTAAGTAGATTTGTCCTTTCCTATCTATTCCTTATTCCCCTTTCACCTTTAATTCTTTGACTCGCATAGTTTGTCCGTAACTTAAAACTTTTTCTTTTGTATAACTCAAGTTATTGTTGCTATATGTTAATAACATGTTAATTCTGTGGAAACTTGTAAGATGGCCTCTATACTGTTCAATAATCATGTGTAATCTGATTTTATACGTACTGTTAGTTTCCACAATCATGAACAAATAAAAAAAAAATACGAACGCTGAGCAACACTCTAATGGTCACTTGGTCATTCAATTCTCGAACCTTATCGCATTTATTTATTTCGCCACACCCGATTATTTCGCTTGATATTTGTTGCTTCGCAATTCACGACTGGGCACTGATTGTTAACGATCCTGATTGATAGTCAAGTGTGGTACAAAATAATTTAATGACACTTCATTCTACTGTGCGAGATTCAACTTTGCGATCGTGTTTTATTTCTAAAAATTATTCTCATTTCATATTTATGTACTCGTATTCTCATGTTAATGTGCAGTGGTCAAATTAATGTTTTTATTATATTTTTCTTATGAATATTTATATTATTTTCAGTGCATTATTTTGGATTATTGTATTTTTTTTAAATCTTCTTCTTTGCTAGCCAGGAATAAAATATGACTGCAGTAGACGATATGAGTGACTATTATTGCGATATGTATATTTTTGATATATTTTTTGTTACATATATAGGGTTCAAAGAAATGTTTAAGTAGTTAATGTTTTATGTTTCTGTCTCAAGTATTTTATATGAATTGTTCCTTTAATGATTCCCCAACGATGATTACTGTTGATGCTTCTGGTATTCTCTTATTACTAATGTTCATTTGTTGAGTTTTGTTGATATTGGTCATTATTAAGTTTGTTAATGATTTCTGTATAATTTTTCCTGATTTTTACACAAGTGTTGAATTTTAGAATACTTTTGTGCTTTCGCTTTATCATTAATGCAAATAGTGAACAATATGGGGCTCAGAACAGAACCTTGTGGAACTTATTAATCCATCGACAGGTGAACTGAGTGCTGCATGAGGGGGACCGCAGGTGCTTAATGCAAAGATACGCCGCTGGTCCGCATGATGGGTTGTGTACCGATGGTTGGTAGGCTAGTGGTCAGTGTGGGTCAGTGTAATCTATGACTAGCTTAGTCTAAAGGAGGAGATTTCTACCTAGTCAACTATTTTTAATAGCATTAATGCTTAGAAGTATAAGTCTATACACTTCTTAGTATTATAAAAAAAAAATTTAAAGGCTTTATGTTTAAAATTAAAAATATCGCTTTTAATTTGTACGTGAGTTCGTATTAACTTATTCGATAATATGGTTCCTTTTCTACAAATTTCATCGATAAAAACATTTAGAAAACCAACAGCAGCTCCAAATAGTTACAATGCATTTTCCCAAATATTTCCTTAAGCTTTTCAGCCTGTGATGAAGATGTCCTTCGTCTTTCACAACCTCTTCTACTCGCAGTTTTGCCTTGAATAATGAGATGCAGAATCTGGGTACTTCTCTGGATGTGTCATGTTGTTAGCAGAAATGTACAAACTCTAATTTTTAGTTGAATACACATGAGAAAATAATAAATCTTTTGTTTTTTTACACGCTTTTACTGAGCTTCACTTGTCTGTCAGTCAAAATTTAGTGATTAATATTTGACCACTTCCTGAACAACCTGAAAATTGGCACAGAGACGTATTGTGGATGACAATGCTAATTATTTTATTTTACTTAATCAATTTAACTATACAAAAATATATTTGAAATTCTGACCATTATTCATACAGGTGATGTCTGTCAGCTGGTAATATAATAAAAATAACGTTTGAGTTTTGTGATGAAGACTATAAAATAGAAAATATAAGTACATTACAAAAAAATACGCCTTTACACAAAAAATATGATTTAATATTTTTTAACAGCTACAGTACTTAGGATCACAGTTTATGAAAATGTAATAAAGTAAATTTAAAAACCTCTGAGATTTCCCGACCAACATCCAAGTACAAATGTAAATAAAATCGACAATTTTTTTTTATTTACTTCAAGCAAACTATGAATAAAAATACTAAAATTCCTGAAAATAGCGCTAAGCCCACGGCACCCGGAAACATTAAAATTCAATGATTCATTTTTTTATTTTCTTTATGACGGTAAATACTTTAATCCTCTCTTCTTTGCGATTTTTTTTGTAGATTTTTCATGTTTCAATACGCAGAAAATTTTATTTTACACTAGAGAGAAAACAGAAATTAATGATGAATGATGAAAACAGAAATATATGAAAAGAGATAAAGTTTGTAAGTTTAGATGTAGGAGGTAATCTCCGAAACCACTCATTCGATTTTAAAAATTATTTTACCAATATTTGGAATGGACTTTCAGGGTGAATATAGACTATATATTTTATATTATCCCGTTAAAATAAAGGAGCTTTCCGTTGTGACATATTTTACAACTAAAGTCGACGAAAAAATGGTCGAGCGGTGTGTTTTTTAAGAACACTGCCTCAATGGTAGGAGATATTTAAATACTTTCTATGAAAAAGTTGTAGTACCTACGTAAAACGTTCTATAAAAAAACTAACCCATAAAAACCAAGTTTTTATTTTACTCCCTTTCTTTGTAAATTAAGTTTACCATCATGTAATAATTGATTGACTGATAATGAAACACGTCTAGACAAATATCTATGTCAAAAATCTCTAAAAATATCTCTTTATTATTTGACTTCTTCCCAAAAAACCGAAGTGTGCTGTCATCTATGAACCAATTGTCATAAATTTTCGAAATTTGTAGTGAAGTACCTATTATACCTACCGACGGAGTAATTCAAATTTTAAATGTTCCGTGACGTTATCGGGCCGCCGGCGCTGTTGGTAGTAATCAAACTTTTGTAATGATTCCAATTTGAAAAAAACCATTAAAATTTCTAAAAATCCACAATATACTACAATTATTATTATTTTTTAACGAAAATTTGATAGATCTTTTTGATCGTCATCACGAGTCTGCTTGCGAAGTTTCAGGTCGATTGAATCACGGGAAAAGGGTTAAAAATCGATTCAAAGTTTTTTCGTCAAGAAAACTAGCAAGTAGACGCCACGAGTTAAAAGAAAGGAAGTAAAAAGTCCAGAATGACATATATCTATATGTTAAGGTTAATACACAAATCGATAAAATATTACTAATAGTTACTAAAAATCTACGCGGGCACAGCTAGTAATTTATAATGTTAAATAAAGGATCTTATATTTACCGTATCGTTTTTTTTTTGATAAGCAATGAATTAGTACTCTTATCTATGTACTGCTAAAGAGAAATTTCTAATTGTACTGTTTATTTCGGAAAATGGTATACGTATTAAAAAAGACACTAGTGGTCGTTATCAGAGAAGAAGCAAACTTTATTCACCATGGTTTTGAAGAGGTGTAGAGAATGTTATAAAACATACATCAGAAAAATTGATATAAAATGCTTTTCGATCAAATTGTTAATTAATGAATATAAATTATCTTAATGTTTTTATGATTTAATAAATAGAAAATATGTCATAAGCGGTGTTTTGTTTTATGGTCACGCATGCTACTTACTCACCAATTTACCACCAACTTACTTACTCATCAACTTACTTACTTACAACCAAATCAACGCGAAGATGTTAGGGAGAAGGATTAAATATGTGTCAATCAAAATCAACAAACTACTTAATTATATATTTTCGAGCGCTTTCATCAAAGTAGAGTAATTTTTTTGTGTAATAGGTTTAACTCCAAGAAAGAATTGTTGTAAATGGCTCACTGTATGTAGGTATATAAAGGGTCTATCTAGTAGTACTTTCGGGGGGTTCTTCAAAAACTTCAATCAATTTTGAATAGAAAATATTTCTTACACTTTTCAAAAATGAAATCTTTTCCTTAACATAAAAGATTGCATTTTTTTCTATATTTCTACCCTTTCTTTTGTACACCGTTGGAGTATCACGAAAGTAACTTATATCGAATATCAAAAAATTTTGATTGCAAAACGCGCAGAAATTTGATGTAGATTTTTTGGCAGGGTTTTAACAATTTTATTTGCCTAGTATAAAAGCAAGTGAATTTTTAATATTCGATATAAACTCAATTAAAGGTACTCCAATGTTTTCCAAAAGATAAGTCAGAAATATTGTAAAAAATTTAAACCCTTGATATTGCTCATCTCCTTAATGTTTACATTTCATACAAAGTGTAAATAACATTTTCTAAATCTACAAGCACTCCGCAGAGATAGTGATCAGACAACAGATGAAATATACACACAACACAATACAACACATGACTGCGTCACGGTATTGCCACGTAACACATAAACACAGAAACACCAAGCTTTTGACACGGTATCGCAAGCCGATACTTAACCACAAGAACAACACATTAGCCCTGATGATGGACCCTGCAACGGGATCCGAAACGTCGGCCCGAAAGGTCGTAATAACACTGCATAATACCCCAGAAAACACATACCTGAAGAATATTTTCTATTCAAAATTGAATGAAGAATTCTCGCCCCAAGTATTCGCTACTAGCTACGAGACACCCCGTTTGACGCTTAGCGAACAGCTTGCACATCCTCCACAGACGTGTAAACACACACTCGGATAAGTATAATCCCTCCTTGAGCGAGATTGAACTCCGCTTTTCCGCATCACACACTTAGAGTTCCGCCATTTGCCTTCCTGGAGCACGTCTCGCCCAATCAGTTTGCCCGTCGGCCATTTTTTCGCCGCGTCATCCGAAGATAATGATGTGTAAATATTGCCCGGGACTCGTCAGGCGCACAGGGGTCCCTTTTGCAATCAAAATTCAAAACGTCTTCTGCAAAAATTGCCGCCTGTTTGCTTTGGACCTTTCCCCGCGGGGCCGCCGGGCTGCGTGCTTCCTTATTACGTCACGGGAAGAAACGCCGAATGAGCGTATTATATGTTGCGGAATATGAGGGAGAGGGGAATCAGTCATGCTCGAGTCACCTTCCCGTGATGTGCCGCCAATTCGGTATTTCTTCGTCGTGCTCGCAATGCCGAACGTAGAAGAGGAATACGTAGCACATAACGAATAAGCATATTCTGTTATTGTATGTAACTACTAGCTGTGCCCGCACGGCTTCGCACGCACGTAGATTTTTAGTACACTGACATTCTCCTTCCAGAACTTTGTCGACACACCGACACATTCCGCTACTCAGTTTAGAAACTTATAAAACTTTCGGGAATTTTCTAGAACCTTGTCCTTCCAGAACTTTCTAGAGCAGGTTTTTCCGGAACCTTCGAGACTCATTGACACAGTCGGCGCGCCTATTTAGAAACAATCTGAAGCATTTGCGGCCTTCTCATAGCAAAACAATGTTCTAGAAAGCACATTTTCGTCACCCACTCGCACCCACGTATAGCCATCCCTACCAAACTCGCATATTTTCGATGTGACACCGAGGGCTAACCTAACCTAACCTAACCTAACCACCGGTGGGTGGTTGTGGCTGGCTGTGGAGAAAATTTGGCGGGTAGGAAAACACGGGTTTCTTTTTATATAAATATATTGATTGATTGTTGGCTTTGTCGGATAACACTGGCATTACAGCAAAAATTACCAAGGATCTACGAAATACATTCGTTAATTAATCCTTCTTTTTCTTCTGCTTCATCTAGGACTACGTCCTGTCATTGCTCGGAGCCCGTTCCTGGGATACAGATGTCCAGCTATCTCGCCACCTTTTATGCGGTCTTCCTGGGAGTCTGGTACCCGACGGCAGCTTGTTCGCTCCTACGCTCAATACTCTCTCTGAACAAGCTCTCTCCACATGATCTCTCCAGTAACGTCTTCTAGATTTTCCCCATCGGACAATATCCTTGACGCCGCAAGTCCTTCATATTTCGGAATTCCTCACTCGGTCTCGGATTGTCAGTCCCGCAATGGGTCGGAGAGTCTTCATCTCGGTTGTTCTCAGGAGATTTTTAGTTCTGGTCTAGTTAATTAATTAATTTATTTATATAAGTTATGTATGTATGTTATGTAAAGCTGATCGGAGCATACTACAGAGAATAAAAATAGGGTCACTCAGGTGGTTTGGGCACGTTGAGCGAATGAATGAGGAAAGAATGGTAAGGAAAATATATGATGCAAGTGTTGACAGCGCCAGAAAGAGAGGGCGAACTCGGAAGACGTGGCATGACCAGATTAACCAGATACTGGATGATGGTCCTGTTAGAAGCCTGAACAACCGTCGAGCTTGCATGTATGTCAGGACAGAAGAGTATGGCGCTCTATCCTCTCTGCCTACCCCCAGGGGGAAACGGCGTGATGGTAAGTAAGTAAGTAAATTCACAATTTCAATAACACAACAAAATCATGTTTTTATTTTTATTTTTAACATTATTTTAACTGAAACTTAACTACTCCTGTAACAATATAGTTTCAAATCCTAAAACGCTTAGCTCACTAACAGAGAGACAGAAAAATAAGCAATAAACAAAAAAGTGAGAAACGAAATATGAAAAAATAATAAGCACATAACAATAAATACCAATAGCTTTTAAAGCAACACTCTCCCAAACATCGCATTCTTAAAAGTATTTGAACTCAAATTGAATATATGTGTCAATACTTGTACGGTTCACTAGGTCGTTACAAGACCTACTTGATCGTAAAATTAAGGTGTTCCCCCGCGAACTTTTATAATATTTCAGAGTTGAAAAAGAATGCGTCTGTGGTGTTGACGTACCGCTTCGCAATGTTTTATACGACCGGTGCGGAGCGGCACGGTCTTGTTTGTTAGTAGAAAAAAATGCCAACCTGGAGACGATTGAGTAGGACCTATATGGAAGCTTTTGCTCTTAGAATGGTCCTGGGTAAGCGGTGGGTACCATTTACTATGGTGTTGATTACTTAGGGATCCTGATGCTAATCTTTTCCAGTAGATATGGACAGTTAGTTTTGCCAGAGATTAATTTTATTATAAACATTATGTCGGAATATTCTCTTCTAAGTTTCACTGGATGAAGGAGAGGTGTTGGATGATTCAATTGTCTTCTACTCAAGAACTTTAAGAGAATTCTCTGGTAAATTTCAATCCTATTAATATGCACCAAGTACTGTGAGTTCCATATGACTGTTCCATATTCCAAAGTGTAAGACCAGAAAATAGTATGGGGAGGTAGACGATCAGTAAAATCTAATATATAGCAGTTGACTGCATCCAAAAGATGTCGAAATTCTCATGCAGAAGTCAAAATTTCGAAATAGCACAAAGATTGAAGAGACACAGTTATATTCATAACACAAATATTCAACATTCTAAACACAACACTAAAAACTTGAGGCTATAGTCTCGCATATTTTTCTTCAAAAGTGAAATTCTGGCTCCATGAAAAGGGAAGAAAGCATGCCCAAAACCTGTTAAAAGCCAAGATATAACTAAAATTTGAGAAACACTATTACCATATGAACATTTACTTTCATCTTTTTAACTACTTTTATTTATTTTATTTTATTAACTATCCAATTCACATGATTTTTTTTCTCTCTCTTTGTCTCTAATATAGAATTAACACCATTATTTAATTTGTTAACAATTAAATATTATTATTACCTTTTTTTTATTGGCACTAAGATGAATTCATAAAATAACTACTTTATATAAATAATAAATATTCTTGCACATATATCACTGGAAGAGCACTGTCTACTATAAAACAGTAAAATACTAGTGTAGCAGGCAGGGCGTCAAATTAATGTAGTGTTTTACTTGCTGCCAAGACCCCCAGCAACAATGAAACATACTTATATGATTTTGGAAACATTATAAAAAGTCGTTACCTATGAATGTGAATTAAAAAATAAAAAATCTATCTATCTATTTAAGTTAGAGCAAATCGTCATTCTTTTCGCACAGAAAATTTGGTAAAATCAAGAATGCTATCAAGAATCAAAAAAATTGGCGTACAAAATGCCTGAAATATTGGTATTGATAATATGAATGAGAATTTTAGCTTAAGCGCTGCAGCATTGAGCTCTATACATTATTTATTTAATGAGATGAGCACTTCAACATTTATTAAATCATGTGTGGTTGAGCACTTCAAAATTTATTAAATCTTGTGTGGTTGAGCACTTCAAAATTTATTAAATCTTGTACGGTTGAGCCATGTGGAGAGATGGAGCGAAAAGCGATCACCGAAGTCATTTCTGAATACATGTAAGATCAAAAGCGAACAAGAGCTTGAAGAAGCCAAAGAGGCGATGTGAAAATGTTATTAAAGGTCTGTATTAGAGTTCCAGAATAGAAATGGAGTATATAATTTCTCGCGGATACCACAATATACCAAATGTGGTTTGTTTGATGCCTTGTCTTAATTTGATCTGAGTTAACTTTCAATGTAAATTAAGGAGATCCTTTTCCTTTCGTCATGGTGATGAGATATTTCTCTCTAGTTACACATGTTTTTATTAATTTCATGACAGATTTCTTCATTCATCGTACAATTTATGAGGTAAGTACCTTATATACAAGCGATTATCTGTCTTATGCTTTTGATGCTGTCATTAAATACATCGACATGATCGCTTAGTTCGTCTAAGAGTTGCACATTATGCGCTTTGGTGCATTAGCATTACTCATTACATCCGTTCTGCTATTTGGAATTACTAATGGGATCTGCTTGAGATAACTAATGGATCTGCTTGGGATTACTAATGGGACCGATGTCATGTCACAATGAATATCAAATTAATGTTAAAAATAACAGAGTTTCTCCATTTAATACTTTATTGATTCAGCTTTAATTATACAAACGGAGAGGGCTCCAGATGTCATCAAATACAAATAATATAATTGGAGTTACATTTACAGAATGTCGCCTTTACAGTACTTTAAATTGTTTTTGATGTGTAACACCTTTCCGCTCGGTTTATGGGAGTAATTTTGTGAAAAAATTTCCGATTTTGAATTTATTAATTTTATTCGGCGTATTCAACTTTGCATTGGGCGTCGGAAGAAAATGTCAAATTTGATAAATTAGGGTTATGTTGAATTAAGATTTATGATATCTCTGGACAACTTTGGTTTAGAAAAAAAACTTCATCATTAGATGAATCATACATACAACACAATACAACACATCATGACTTCGGCACGGTATTGCAAGCCGATACATAACCACAACACCAACATTCAAGACAACACATCAGCCCTGATGATGGACCCTGCAATGGAATCCGAAACGTCGGCCCGAAAGGTCGTAACAACACGGCATAATACCCCAGTAAACACAAACTTGAAGATTCTGAGTGGCCGTGAAAACCTAAGAACATTCTTAATCTTAACGCTCGGTTTGATTAGTCCAAACTGCTTACAGCTGTTTGAACGAGTCGTTACTGAGTGTTTCTGAGAGACGAAAGAAGCGTTACTGAGTGTTTCTGAGAGAAGAACGAAGCTTTAGTGAGAAAAGATGTCACACATCATTTGCGACTGTTGTAAGACTCACTCGATTTTTTATTTTCTTCACCCCTCGTGTTTGTGTGAAAATGATACATCTCACATACAGCTCTGTATAAAGTAATCTGCTATTTGATTAGTTTATTAGCACTTAATCACCCTTAAATAATGGAACGGCTTGCCGTGTGGGCGCAGGCAGCACGGCTGCCAACTTTATAGTGTTATCAAAAATTTAAGGGAGCCGTTCCATTATACGGCGTATAAGGGATGCTGTATTAGCTGTCTTGTAGCCGGCGAAACTTCCTCCCAATCTGGAGGATCTCATCCCGCGACGAGGACATAAATTACGTATTAACAATGTTTAACGACAGTTCATGGATGACTTTGTTAATCAAATACTCTGGGTGATAAATATGTGATATTATTACTCTGGCCGTGAGATTTGATTACAGTTTAATGGGATTACTTTATACTGTAGCAATATCGAACAGATTTTTATGGTTTCGCAGCAAATGCCTCATAAATTGGGGGTATGGATTTGGAAATAAATTTATTATAGCTAGGACGATAATTATAATAAAATCTTTTATGAAAATACTATTTTACGAATATGATTATTGCATGTAGTCCATTCAGTCTGTATGGAAGATATTAATATCCCTAATAATAATAATAATTTCATTGTCTGTCCGTAACTTCCTCGAATTCGAATTATAAAAATTGTTATTAAATAAAATTAAAACATTGACTTTAATAATAATAATAATAATAATTTTTTTATTCATCTTATTTTTTGTATTGTGTTACACTTCGACTGCCTAACTAGGTATTATTTGTTTGAAGGCTGTTGACTATTTACATAGCAAATAGAGTTAAAAAAATATAATTTAGTATACATTACAATAAATTTTTTAAATTAACAAATATATAATAAATTTAATGTGATAAAATAATTAGTATACATTACAATAAATTTTTAAATGAACAAATATATAATAAATTAAAATTTGACAAAATAATTAGGATTATCGGTAAGGTAAGGAAAAGCAAAAAGAGAGATCAAAATAAAATATAATTTATAAAATAAACTTTGTAAGTACGTTTTTAAAAAAATATTCTGATTTTTTTTTTAAATTTTCAGTTAAATAAAAATGAAAACTAATAGGTGCATCGATTATTATATCGCATTTGTTATTGGTATTAATCATTAATCAAAATACATAATTATCTATGTAACAATGTCCGTCACTAATGCTACCAGATGGCATAAATAATGATGAGGTGTATAAAATGATGTCCAAAAAAAGTATAATTCTCAATTTCATGACGCCCATTAAGAAGCTAAGATACTCCAGATAGCGTTTTTCTCACAGCTTCAACTCGCGGCCGAAATATATAATAAAAATACCGTCATTTTGGACGGGTTATAGCCAGCTGAACATATTTGGCTTGGGCAAACCGCTATTCATATTGAAATGAAATTTGATGAACACTTTTCGTTAGTGATTTGTCTACATGTGTAGTGAGTGATAACATTATGGTGATCGGAAGTTACCGCGAGCTCCAGCCCTACGCAGCAACCATTTCGGCCAATCATTTTGAAAAAAGGGTCATCAGCATTGTATACTCTACAAATAATATTTCTGTTCGCAAAGTAACGTATAAAGATAATTCAAAACGCAAAATCAAACAATGAGTATTACTTACACATTGCACAAGAATTCTCCTAGTCGGGTGGGTATCCTTTTCTGCATTCATAACTACCGCGTCGGCGGATCTTCCATCCACCAATCCCAAACAATCCGCCAAAACATCATCATCATTAAGCCGTGTATTCACTAGGGGACAAATCGCGAAACATCGGCATGTCGCATCAACATCTACGCTCATGTTTCGGGGACAATGACGCGGTCATTTGACGTGTACACACCGGGACTCACATATCTTGTCGCAGAAACGTCACCCGATGACAGCTGCGGTATCTCATTTGGCGAAAACGGGGTTCCGCGCAATTCGAAATGTTTTTTTGGGTCGCAATTTCAAATTAACGAGGTTTTACTGTTGTAAATTGAATATTATTAAAAACAGAGTCCTTTTTGCAAATAATTATTGTTTTCCAGACGTCGCGGAAATATATCGCCCTATGAGGTTATGATGACAGCCGCGTATCTGTTTATGTTAATGAGTTTAACGAAAAGTAAGAGGAGAAAAAAGAGAATGCGAAATTATTTACTGCAAAGGGAAAGAAGGACGGACATTCTATGCGATCTTCGATCGATACAGCTCGATGAGTTCAAGAACAATTTAGTTTCCCCGCATTGTCATCTTGACAGATACAGCGCATGCGTATTCACTTGTAAACATACCACGTGGTACTGACGCTCCGCGTAATGTTGCAGTGAGCTCGCTCGGGTACCGTGCGCATGGCAACGTTGCCACGGCACGTAGAAATGCCGCGCTATGTTGTGCGCGACGTCGCGGAACAGTGTACGACGTTGCAACGTCACGTAGACTCTATGCCGCGCGTGCTGTTCAGGGACAATTTGTCCTCTAGTGAATACATGGCTTTAATCCACAACAACTCTGATAATTGGCAATGGGATGGATTGCAAAATGTCTGCCGAAATGTCTAAACAGAAAAACAATGATTTCAAGTCTATTAAAAAATATAGCCAATTCTTTGGCAGTCTATTTTTATTTGTTTCTAGTGAGACACATACAAAATACAATGGATTATTTTTGTTAATAACATAGTCACGAAGTACATAGCAATGTAATTAGCAAACAAAACGGTAAATTTTTAACTCAAATTAACATTCAGAATATTTTGAGTTTGTTCAAATCTTTCAGAACAGTGCTGGATTTATGTCACAGAGACATTATTAATCAATTAACGTATATTATAGATATCTCACAGAGACAAAACTGTATTTCTTATGGGAAAGTAGGTATAGAAGTCATTTGGGTGTACATAGGACTTATGACCTATCTTATGGTTGGCTTAAGTGATCACTTTACACAATGTAACATTCGCCATTTCCATCCATGATAGAATATACCATGCTTATTCATTTTTTGGAAGTTGTATATATGTTCAAATTGCCTGGAAAGCTTTCACATATGAGTTGTAACCGCCTTTCCATGCGGCCTGTACAAAGCCACTTTCATTCCCCTAAATCCCCACAGATGTCGCTAATGAGAAAATCTACATTGATTTCTCTCAAAATTCCGTAAAATCAATAAATCTAAAAAAATAAATCTGTGGGGATTTAGGGGAATGAAAGTGGCTTTGTACAGGCCGCATGGAAAGGCGGTTACAACTCATATGTGAAAGCTTTCCAAGAAATTTGAACATATATACAACTTCCAAAAAATGAATAAGCATGGTATATTCTATCATGGATGGAAATGGCGAATGTTACATTGTGTAAAGTGATCACTTAAGCCAACAATAAGATAGGTCATAAGTCCTATGTACACCCAAATGACTTCTATACCTGCTTTCCCATAAGAAATACAGTTTCGTCTCTGTGAGATGTCTATAATATACGTTAATCAAATTAACATTGCTCAAATTGTGTTGTATGTCCGCATAAAAACCACCCTGTATCTATGTAAACATAAACAAGTTGCGACCTTCGCAATATTTATCCCGTATCGCAAATGAACCTACAATTTGACACAGGACGTGACGTATTAAGGGGTATTTTCCCGCGGGAAATTCGGGAATGAGTGAAATGAAAAACGGGAAAGTGAATATTTCTAAATGTGAAGGGTGTATGACAACACTCCTTTATTAATGTTGGAAAAAATACAACATTAGAAATTCCCACTTTTCAGTCTCCCAGGATTAACTTTCACTTGGAGTACATGAGTAAAGATATTTCGAATTCAAGAACACATTCATATTTGTGAAGCTGTAATTTTTCTGAACAAAGTTCTGTGAAGTTTTTAAAACCAGATTAATTAATCAATTAGAAAGATATACAGAAAAATCTAATCCACATAAAATATTTTGGCTATTACCGGGATTCGAACCCGGGGCACCTCCTTTCCGGGGCCGGTGCTCTGATCACTAAGCTATAGGAGCCTTGTAGATTTCCGTGAATATATCGACCTTATATGTAAAAAAAAAGTGAAAAAAAAGATATTTTGCATTGTTTGCCGTCAGTTTTTTAAAACTGAACAAAAAATAAATAAAATAACATTGAAATGCAAATGGTTTGATGGTCGGCAGAAGTAAAACTTAAATATAGGATTCAAATTTAACGTGGTAGTCTGGGTGTCACGGACATAAACAGTAAGCTGGAGGAGCGACAGTTGAGATGGTATGGACGAATAAGACGGAGAACACCAGACCACACGATAAAGCGGGCAACGTCTATGGAGCTTCATCGACAGTCTTCGGAGGAAGGTCAAATAACTCCTGGATGACTCAATGCTCCAAAATCCCACAGAGAAACGGCCTAGATCCTAGATGGAAGCGATACCCAGAACCGAAGAAGATGCAGTCTAAGAACGAGAAGAGCCGACTCCAACAGTCTACCTAGGCCTAAGATACATAGACCAGGTTATTTATTTATTTATGGGAAACTAACAGTACATATAAAGAGATTATACATGATTACTGAACAGTATAGAGACCATCTTACAAGTTTCCACAGAATTAACCTGTTGTGTTTTAACATAAAGCAACAATAACTTGAGTTATAGAATAAAAAACAAAAAAAGTGAAAGTTTTAAGTTATGGACAAACTATGGGAGTCAAAGAATTAGAGATAAAAGGAGAATAAGGAATGGATAGGATAGGACAAATCTACTTAGCAAAAAGGACAAGAGATAAGAATAAAAAGAAGTGCAAAATATATATGTATAGCATAAAGATATCTGATCAATACATCTGCATATATATATATACGAGGTCTGGGCAAAAGAAAAAATGTTAATCAAAGAAAGATACAAGATAAAAAATTACATATACAAAGTCAGTTGAAAAGAAAGAAGATGGATTAAAGAAGAGGAAAAAAAAGAAGGAGATGTGCACTGTAGCACTTACCAAGAAATAAAGAGGCTGGCAGGTGACAGAGAGGAGTGAAGAGATCGAGTGCTTGGTGCAGACCAGTCCTAAGATAGTGACCCAAAAAAGTATAAGCTTTAGTACTGAGCTAAATATGATATGTAACGAGATAAGCGTCTCGAGGTTAGTTAAAATATGAAGAATCAGCTGTAGCCCATGTAAAATGACGTACTTTGACATATTCTGGTTTGAGTTTTCTGGCCGTTTTTACTCGATTTTTAACCCTTTTCCCGTGATTCAATCGAGCTGAAACTTTGCAAGTAGACTCATTGCGACGATCAAGAAGATTTATAAAATTTTAGTTAAAAAAAATAATAATTATACTGTTATTTTGGTTTTATCGAAATTTTTTATTAGTCCCTTGCGTAGCGTCGCCCGACTCGAGCCCAACGTGTGGGGTAAGCTCCAAACCTTTTTCAACTAGTAAATGAGAAAGGGAGTATAGTAAAAACTTGGTTTTTATGGGTTAATTTTTTAGAATTCAGTTTTATTTCAAAACCTAAACACACCGATCAAGAGCCTAACATTGAATTATATTGTAAAAAAAATCGAGGGGAACCAGGGTATCGGCAGGAAACAGATCTCATCTCAGATAAGATAGGAATAAGGATGGTGGAAGAGCTGTTACGAACCGCTAGAGATAAGGAGATCTACTTTCAAGTGATAGTCAATGTTGGATACGATACAACGATACAAGGAGAAGAAGAAGATTAAAAAATCTACACCTATTAAACTCAATGTCTCTTTAAAGAGGTTGTTATTATGGTAGTTAGACATATTTAACTGTAAATAGTTGTGGATATTTTATACGAACCGTATGTTTCTCCGAGAAACGATTCTCGACGTTTCGTTGAATGCTTATTCAACGTCATCAGGGGGACGACCTTTACCCGCGGAGGTAGAGGGCGGAATGTCTCTTTGTCTGTTTTCTGTACAAATCTACACTGTTTGACCGATCTGACCCAAATTTTGCATACTTATTCTTTAGGATCCGGCGGGTAACAACGGTGACATTTCTCTCTCCCTTTCTCCCTCGCAGTCACTCTCCTTTCGATATCGTTCTCAGTCCCTAGTTCCTAAACATATTTCCAAGTATTTGGGTGAAAATAAATATTTCAATAAATTTCGCACATACATGAAGAAATTAATAATATGAAATTCAAAGAAGATAAAATTTTCTTAATATATTCAGTTGTACGTCAGTTTTCTTTTATTATTTACTTTACGAGTTTTTGATACATATAAATGTTAAATAAAATTTTAAATAGTATACGGGACGTCTAAAGAAAAAGCTTTGTAGTGTTGTAGTAACAGTAATGGTTTTTGTTGTAATGCAGTGGAATATACTATTGTGCTTGTCTGTTTTCCTGGCATATTATATTACTTTGACCATTATATTCATTACTCTTGTACGCATTGCTTTTAGCAATTTACAGTTTATGTAATTTAATTTAGCACAAAGAGATTTTTAATTTAGAGTGCCCATAAATTTTATGCATACAAAAATTATTATTGTCATCAAATATTTATTTTAATCATCAATTATATTTTAGCCGGCGCGCGTGGTATTATAATAGTTTCAGACAAAGCTATTTATATCCAACTGCGTTAATACTAGAATGTACAAAGGTACAAAAGCGCACTAGGAGGTTATATTAATTCTCGTTAATTGCAATAAAATGTAATTTTTGAATTCCCTGGGCTGCTTTTGGCAAACTCAAACGTATCTTCGAGAACAAAGAGATCCCAATTAGCCTAAAAAGAAAAGCCTTTGAATCATGCATACTGCCAGTGATGACGTATGGATTGGAGACTATGGCCCTTACAAAGAAAAGTGTAGAAAAGCTCAAATGCACGCAACGATCCATGGAGAGATCCATGTTTGGAGTAAGCCTAAGAGATAGAATTAGAAATGACGAAATTAGGTGCACAACTAGATATCATGGATCATGTAGCGAAGCTAAAATGGCTATGGGCAGGACACGTTGCAAGACAGGATACTACAAGATGGATTTTTAGAGTTCTGAAATGGAGACCTTTGGAAAATAAAAGAGGCATCGAAGACCTCAAAAGAGATGGGCCGATGATATTGTCGCTGTGGGGGGAAAGAAATGGAATGATGATGGAATGAACATGGAAGAGGCCTATATCCAGCATTGGAAAGACGAAGGCTGTTGAAGAAAGAAGAAGAAGAATTTAACAGTCTGAAAAAATGTCATATTTGCTTAGCGAATGAAGAATATTGTTTGTTCAAATAAATCATTGTATTGGAAAGAAGAAATTTTAATGAAAGTTATTGCGTATTGTGGTGATATTAAAGAGAACTGTAATTTGAATTTCGCAAAGAACATTTTGAACATCAAGTTACCCGTATACAATTTTATACTGTGTAGTGTACTAATCATATCGAAGCTGTCGTCTAGGAGAACTGTAAGTGATTTAATTTGTGTGTATAAAATGATCACAGCGCATTTACTGTAGTATAAATTCGTCTATACATACACACATAATCAACACAGTTCAGTTGATATACGAATATTGCTCGTTCATTACACAAATTCAAATGTGAAATCTACGCATCTTCTACATTATAGTTTTCCTTCACATGTCGCATAGCTAGTAACAAAAACTTTACAGATGGATTCCTGCCTTGATAATGAGTAGAAAATGTCCAAGCAACCAATCATGACTTTATATCAAAATTATGGAGATATGCAATACCAATGTTTGCATTTTTTTACAATTTTTCTGACTTATTTTTTGCAAAAAGTTTAACTAAAATTACAGTAACTTTTATATTGAATATGAAAAATTCATTTGCATTAATAAAACTCAAATACAATTATAAAAACATTCTAAAAAAAATATTTTAAATTTTTGCAAGGTTTTTATTATTTTATTCGACTTTTATTAGAGAGAATGAATTTTTCATATCGATATAAGTAACTGTAATGATTGTTTAACTTTTTCCAAAAAATAATTCAGAAATATTGAAAAAAATGCAAACCTCGATATTCCATATCTCCATATCTATTAATATTAGGTCTTGGTTGTTTGAATATTTTAGACTCGTTATCAAGGCAGGAATACACCTGTAAAATTTATGCTACTAGCTATGAGACACCCTGTACATGTGATTTATTATTTTTCGTTGTATTTATCTTGCAAATTTTTTTACTTTTTTTAATCACTTTAGTATCTACAGTTTACATATTGTATTTTCTTTCACTTCTTACTACTTGCTATCTTACTTCTTTATTATACACATCTATACCTATAAAGCTCAATGTCTGTCTGTTCTCTATACAAATCCACACCGTTTGTCCGATTTGATTAAAATTTTGCATACTTATGCTTTAGGACCCGAAGGATAACATAGGCAACATTTCCCCTCTATTCTAATACCCCCTTCCCTCCCCCTGACATATTTTCGATGCAAATAAATCTGTACCGTTTTACCGTTCGGACTCAAATTTTGGAAACTTATTCTTTAGGACCCGGCGGGTAACAAATGTGACATTTTCTCCCTCCCCTTTTACATTTTCTCCTCCCCCTGACATATTTTCGATGCAAATCTACACCGTTCGACTCAAACCTTTGTTTCCCCCCACAAATTTATTTTCAAATTAATCCGTAACCCGCGCAACGCCGGGTACTAACAGCTAGTTACTTACAAAATTTTCTTAATACTTCTTGTATTTATATTTTTGATATTATTTAATTTTTTATTACGTTATTCCTATATATATTTTTGTGATGTAAAGACCCGAATCATGGCGTAAATTATTAATAAATAAATAATAAATAATAAATATAAAACAAAGTATCAGTAAATCAGCTTTTATTCTTCTATTAGATAAAAATAATCCATGAATGTGAATCAGTCTGTCCTGGTTTGATTCATATTTTTTATTTTTTTTATTTTATTTTTTTTATTAAAAAAATAGAGTTGTAAACACGGAATACGTGATAATTGATTGCCGATTCTTTCCCAATAAATTGATATTCGAGTAATAGTTCTTCGGATGGATTCTATAGTTATTATATATTTTCATAGTTTATTTTATAGCATACTAGCTGTTCGTACCCGGCGTTGCACGGGTTAAGGATGAAGTTGAATATAAATTTGTGATGGGAAACAAAGGTTCGAACGGTATAGATTTGCATCTAAAATATATCAGCGGAAGGGAAGGGTTAATAGAATAGGGGGGAAATGTAGCCTATGTTACCCGCCGAGTCCTAAAGAATAAGTTTCCAAATTTTGAGTCCGATCGGTCAAATGGTACAGATTTGCATCGAAAATATGTCAGGAGGAGGTGAAGGGGTATGAGAATAGGTGGGAAATATCACCTATGTTACTCGCCGAATCCTAAAAAATAAGTTTCCTAATTTTGAGTCCGATCGGTCAAACGGTACAGATTTGTATCGAAAATATGTCAGGGGGTGAGAAAGGGGTATGAGAATAGGGGGGAAATGTTGCCTATGTTACCCGCCGGGTCCCAAAGCATAAGTATGCAAAATTTGAATCGAATCGGACAAACGGTGTGGATTTGTATAGAGAACAGACAGACAGACAGACAGACATCAAGTTTTATAGGTAAAGATGAGCGGTCCGTGTCCGGCAATATTCGGGTAACAGGTTAAGATAAAAATAAGTTTATGGGGAAGGATTTCGTTGTTTTGCAAAATTTTAATTTAATATGTTGATACAAAGTTTCTGTTTATTCCAAGCAGGAGATGGGGGGATGGGATGTCAGGGAGAGAGGTGAGGAATGACATATTTTAATCAGTTTTAAAATGAAACTAAGATATGCTTGGTTAGAATGCAATAATTACATCTCAACTTTTTTTAACTTAAACGTTCAATTTTTTTGACGGTCATAATTTTATGGATATATATTTTTGTAAATCAGACTGGTTAACTAAATAAAATGTGAAATTTACCAGGTAAATTTCACAGAAAAGGTTTAACGAAGTCTGATAAGATCCATAGGATTCATGCACAAATAATGACATTCAGAATAATGATTCGTTATAATTGAGGCACTCATGTTTCTGCAATACTTCTGAATTCATAAGAAAAACACTATAAACATAAGCAAATGACTACTGAACAAGAAGAAAATATTTTTTTTATTTTTTTTTTATTTTTTTTTTTGGGAATCTCAACAGTATACAATTTATTATAATAATACATAACGTACTGGGTAATTCGTAGACCAATTATAGAGATCCACGGCATAAAATGTTAAATCAAGCAATAAAGAGAACATATATTAAATAGAGGGATAGGAGTGGGAGTTAGATGGGGAAGTGGAGCGAGGTGTATGGGATTGTGGCTGAGTGGAGTGCGTATGTATTCTGTGCGTGACGTTGTATACAGATATGGAGGTATGTGTAAAGAGTGATGAGAGTTTGGCTGTGGTGTGTGTATGATGATGGTCGGTCTCAGTTAATCCGGTGAAGATATAGAAACTAGTAATATAATATAAGCGGTTTAAATACGATTTTTAAGAGCTGAGATGTTGGTATTAAATATATCAATGTCATTGAAGTGGTCATTGTATGCTTTGCATGTTCGCTGGATGAATGAGTTCTGTGCATAAGAGGTTCTGCTTATGGGTACATGGAAGAGCACGGACTGTCGGGTTCGCCTTGATGGAGCGTGGAGAGAAACCAGCTCCAATTGGCTGGGACAGTCAATATGTCCCTGAAGTAACTTGAAAAGTAGTATTTGATCAGCTCGTGCTCTTCTATGTTCCAGGGTTCTCATGTTATAGAAATCCATTGCTTCCATATATGAGTCGAAATATATGCCGGATTTACCATTGAGGTGACGCAAAAACCTGTTCTGAATTTGTTCTATTCTCGCAATGTATGTTGTCTGTTGTGGATTCCAGACCTGAGATGCATACTCCAAGTGACTGCGAACGTAGGAATAATATAAAATTTTTAATGAGTGAGGATTTTTGAATTGTTTGCAGGTTCGAAGTATGAATCCCAGCATACTGTAGGCTTTGGAGATAATATGGTCAAAGTGCGCTTTAAAAATAAGTTTACTGTCGAGAATTATTCCGAGGTCTTTTAATTCGCATTTGTTTTCTAGTTGAGCGTTGTTTATTGAGTAGGCAAATTGAATGTTATTGGTTTTCCTGGAAAATGTCATTTGGAAGCATTTTTTTAGCGTTAAGAAGAAGTTTGTTTATATGACAGTAGGCAGAAACGCGGTTAAGATCTTCTTGAATTTTTCGGCAATCATCTAGGGAGTTCTGCGAAAATCTTCATATCATCCGCATAAAGTAGGAAATTAGCGAAATGAAAGCAGTTTTGTATTTCATATGAAATATGAAGATCCTTCACAGGAAAACAACATGAAATATGACAATCCTTCACAAGAAAAAACATGTAATATGACAATCCTTTACACGAATATAGCATCAAATATGACAATCCTTCACACGAAAAAAACACGAAATATGACCATCCTTTATAGTAAAAACACATTCGCAATATTCAGTTACGCACAGTGGAGTGATTTTGTATGGTAAACTACCAGAGGACATAAGGGATGAAATAAAAACAACTCTTAAGAGGAAGATAAAGAAATATGCGCAAATTACATTTGTGTGATTTATATGTAATTAGGTACTATTTATATAAGGAATACTAAATCTTTATATTACCTACTACTACTAATAATAAAAAAGACACATATGGATATAGAGACAACGTTTTAACTGTAGTTTCGAGTTACCAGTCGATAAATGGGTATGTGTAAAATCTACTTTTAATTAATAATGTTACCAAATTATTTTAGAAATCCAATGTCTTATCTAAAATTGTTAAAAAATACCTCTTATAAATGGTTGTAAATAATTAATTTGAAGAAAACTTAATCAATTTGTTTAAACCGATTTAAACTATTTGTTGTTTTTATAGCGTTAACTTTTTGGTTGGACGTAATTATAGTACTATTTTAAATAAAATTAAATATTATAAATGACCAGGTTCCTTTAATTTTTTAATTTATTCATTTCCCATATATTATTTTTTAAATTTTCATAAAAAATAATATATACCTATTACCAACAGATTCGTTAGTATCATATACTGTACAGTGCCATGAGCAAAAAATCAACCAATGATTGTGACGAAAAAAGCGCATTGATTGTTAAGTCCCGATATAATAAAAATTCGATGAATTTGAAATTATACCAATACGTCAGGTCCCGCGATACCCAGCTGTCTTCTCTCCTTTAATCTGGTTAGGATCCAAATTTATTTAAATTGATAATATTTTTGAAAATAATATTTAACACAATTTGTATTTTTATGATACGGATAGCACAAATAATACCCATCATTTTTCAGATTTATTTACAACATTTGTCAACACTTTTATCAAATTACAACATATTGCTTTATCATCAGTTTTAATTAAACAAACAAATTTGCCGACGGCTGGAGCCGATTACGCTCTTTTGTTTTCCGCGTGTAGGAGTATTGAATTGATATATTTTTACTCAGAGCTCCGAGAGGCCGTGCGGGGATATAGCTCAGTGGTAGAGCATTCGACTGCAGATCGAGAGGTCCCCGGTTCAAACCCGGGTGTCCCCTGAAAGAATATTTTTTAATTACATATCAAATGCATCTTGTGTTTTTTTTTGTTATCTGAAGTTTGGTAGATCGATCGGTAGGTAACACGGCATTGCAATTTTTTCACGAAATATTGCGAATTTAATACGAAATATGTTTAATTTAACTTACAAATATGTTAAATTTATTTATTTCAAAAATAAAAATGACGAAAAACACAATATTTATTATTAACAATAGTTTCACAAAAAAAAAATTAGTTAAAAAGGTTGTATTAAGTAAAAATATCTTTAAAATTAATGTTTTAACATATTATGAAGAACATAAATTCGAAGAGAATGAACCAGTCGTGTAAATCGTTATAGTGTTAGAAAATACAATATTGTGTTTTTTTCGCTCCTGTCAAGTCGTCATGTGCGCCCGTGCATGTGTATACCAACCATTGAGAGAAATGAGTCATAAAACGCCAAGCTGCGAGATATCAGAACAGTAATACCCTAAATTATTACCCCGACTTACCTTTTTTTTTCTTTATTTTATATGATAATAAAAAAAATATATTATAAATTATTTGTAATACAATATCTTGATGTTTTCTTAGTAGAATGAATTTTATATCTCATACGTCTTGTACGAAAGTCGTGTCGCTAATGTAACTTTGAGGTAGGCATTATTGTATTTAAAATAAATTAATAAACATGATCCCTAAGGTACTTTTAAAACAAATTTACTTCCCACGGCCTGGAAAGAGTTAAGGTACATATATACATAGTAATAGCCTTAATAGGTCGTATTTTGTTTTACAAACACAATATATTTTGTCTCGAACGAGCCCTTACATTTTTCTGGTCTTATTACCTTTCTTAGCATTCTAGTCTAATAGCTAACACATAATGCCAAATTAAATATAATTAGGAATAAATACATAAGATTCCAAAGTAATTGACAATTGAATTTGCTACTCAGAACCATTGTACCTTCTGAGAAGTCTTGTTTTTAAAATGTTTATATTTAAAAAAATGAAGATAAATAAAAACACGATTATTATACAACAACAATTATAGAACACACCAAAACATTTTGCACAATTGATAGATTTATTGCACATCTTCCCAAGTGATTCATTTTATTTATTAAAAATACTAAAATTATAATTATTAGTAGGTAAGTATTAATAATATTTAATAACCTCTTCTTCAAGCACAGCAAAATTATTTTGTGGTGACGTTATGATTATAATTTATAGAAATAAACTGTTTACACCACTTTTTTATTGAAAAAAAATTCAACATGTTTCAAAGCCAATGGCTTCTTCATCAGGATAACAAATGTATAATAACAAAATTAAATTTAAAAATTAAAATATTAAAAAGTTGTATATGGAAAATGAATAGTAATAAAGTACCTAATTAACATGAAAATAATTTTAAAAGATAGTTATCTTTTAAATTTATTTCTCAGTTAAGTAGGTACTTTATAATTATTCATTTTACTTACTTACTCCATAACTTTTTAATATTTTGATTACCCATACATCGATTTTTAAATTTAATGTTGTTATTATACATTTGTTATCCTGATGAAGAAGCCATTGGCTTTGAAGCATGTTGAATTTTTTTCAATAAAAAAATGGTGTAAACAAAGTTTATTTCTATAAATTATAATAATATTTAATATTGATTAATCAACATATTTCAAAGCCGATGGTCCCTTCCTCAAGATACAACGTATACTAAAATTAAAATTGGAAATATACTTAGACATAATCAAACATTTTTTTTTTGCTGGATAACTGCATTCGACAAGGGATTGTCTGTTTTAGGAGTGATATGGCCTGATGATTGTCATTTAATGTCACCTTTTCTTTCTATAGTTTCCACGATTTCGAAAAATATTTTTTTTCTCTTGATGTTGTCTATATAAACCCAATCTCCTCTTAATACATGGTCTACATTCCGGGAATGGTTTTCTCCATGTGTTTTGTTCCATGAAGTATAACATGGATGTATCGATTCGATGCATCAATAAGTTGTTTACGTATCAAGCACCGGGCCATGGCGGAACTAGGAACATTGCCAGTATATAAATGTGTATTTTTTTCCTTATTTCGAACTAGTGATGGGTCCGCTCTGTACTCACTACTACAATGTAGTAGTACATTACATCGAAGTGCACACTTCACACGTTTTGAAGTGTAGTGCACACTACAAACTACACACACTTAAAAGTTATTGAAAGTATATACTTCAAATAATACACATCATTTCAAAGTGAACTCTTCAAAGTTATCGAAAGTACGAGCACATACTTCAAATTGTGAAATTTTTTGGGAAGTCGATGTAGATAAATGAAGAAATTGTTGGAAATCGAAACAACCACTCCCCCGATGGTTTTGAAAAATTTCTAGTAGTGCACTTTTCAAGAAGCATTTCATGCGGGTCATTACAACTTTGTAGTACTATAAGTACTTCACTTTATTAGTACTACAATTTTGTAGTACTACAATTACTTCACAATTAGTTCACTTCATGTGGTTTTTATTACAAATGCAGTGTACACTTTGTAGTCTTCAAACTGGTGAACGTGTGTGTGTTGTAGTCTTCATTTTGAAATGTAGTTTTTCCCTTCGCTATTTGGAACATGGATGGATATGTTCAGAATTAATCCTTTTATCCGTAGTTGTTCCATTCATGTATAAAAGTGATTGTTATGAAACTTGATTTAATAAAAAAATGGCATAAAACTGAAACATATTTTCACGTGGCGTAGCTAGGGAGGAATGAATGAAAACACTGAAAATAATTAGGGATTGATTAATTAATTATTCAAGGAACAAAGTCACTTAATACGAATTAAATTTAACGCTTTTCCGTAATCTAAACTATTTCGCTATATATAACTCGTATAATCGGTGGGTAACATCGGTATTTATCGCTCGTAGAATATTCAATTCACGCACAAGAAGTAGCTTTGAATTATTTCACTTCATTTACCGCTTCGATTATCTCACGACTGGCCACCCTAGCATCGCGGCTCGCGACCGACTCCACATTGAACAGACTGTCAAAAATCACGACAAATCCTTGCGCCGCACCTTATTTCTTAAAAGTTGGATTGTCAAACCTTCTGGGTTATTCTAGTGTTTAGGAGGAGATTCTCGTCGCTTCTAGGCTTTTTCAGTCATTTGTAGACGTTTCGCGAAGGTTGCAATAATTTCTGTCGACCGTTCTCGAGGAAAATAAGACAACTTGTGAATTATTAGTAGGCATTGAATATTTGGCACAAGTAGATGAGTTTGTGTGTTTTGGAAGTATGTTCGATAGAAGAGGGAAGGCTGAGAAAGATATACAATGAGTGACTGCATGTAATAAGGTGAAGACTACATTGAATTCAATAAGTTCCGATAGAAATGTGTCGACTAAGGCAATACTAGTGGTATGCAATGAAATTCTGGTACTATGATCGTCAAATTTGTGTGTGGGACAAGCAATGAAGTGTGTTTGTATAAAAAACAGAATAGTTTTATTAATTCTGTTTTCTTTACTCATTCATTCTTCATTCATATTTCATATTGATTCATATTTTCGTTCATATTCATTCATAATTCATAGAAATCGGCCGTATTCTGAAAATAATAAGATTATTATTTGGTGATGGTTATTCCAATACTGAAAAATAGAGAAACGTTAAGATATCAAATGACAATATTTCTATCATTGTGATGAAAATATTCGCTATTTTTTGGATGAAAAATTTATAAGATGTGAGTGAAAAAAACTAATTTCTACTTAGTTTTAAAATAATATTAGTACTTATTTTAAGATATTCAATAAAAACCTATATTTTAGACAAAATTCCAGATTGCAATGCGTAATGATATAAATATCTCTTTGACATCAAATTACTAACTAACCATCACGACGTTTCCCCGCAGGGCAGATAAAGAGAATAGAACGCCATATTCTTCTATCTTGACACACCACTTTTGCTTCGGCTACATTCATACGTCTTCTCATGCAAGCTCTACAGTTATTGAGTCTTACGGTCATCCTCCAATATTCGTATAAATAGACAGATATTTTTTTTAAATATCCAAACAGCGTGGAGGTCTAACATTACAATTCACGTATATGTAACAAAATACTGACGTAGGTAGTCACAAAAATAAAAATTATATTACATTCGGAATATGGCCGAAATTCGAGAACGTTGCTTTTTTCAAATCGATTTCCAAAACGAATCGTAAACGTTAATTAGATTCAACTCAAAAACGAAACACGACACCCGCCACGCGAATGACAAGCCTCCGAAGGTAGGGGCGCTTCCGCGGAATAACGGGCTAATACAGGCGACTTCCGTTTCCCCCGCTCGCCATGTTAGCGGTATCATATTTTAATTTTTCCAGACCATGTCTGGAGCCCTCTCTGTCGTGACGTACGCGCGGGTGTGCGCCCGTGTTTAGCATACCTTTGAGCGCCTTTGTTGCGGCCCGCGGGCAGTCCGCAAAAAATGTTATATAAATTTAATTTAATTTCCAGAGGGGATGGGGGTTGTTTTACCTCGGTCCGCTAATTCGCGCTAATCGCAGTTTCAAAAGTGAATTACTTGCAAAAGAAAGCGAATTAAATAAAACAATGTAACATTACAAATATTTGTGTAATAATTGATGTGTATGTAAGTAAGATAAATTATAGAAGTCTCCCAAAGACGAGGTCGTTAATACGGGAAACATGCATGAAAGCCTTTGTAGGGTGGCCACATGACCTATATTGGCAGGCTCAAGTGATCACTTTATACAATACAACGTTCTTAACTGTAAATGGTTGCGGATATTTTATACGAACCGTATGTTTTTCCGAGAAACGATTCTCGACGTTTCGTTGAATGCTTATTCAACGTCATCAGGAGGACGACTTTTACCCGCGGAGGTAGAGGGCGGACTGATTACGGCTTTCGAAGCCGCAAATTATATGCACTTTGTTGTGGAGTGTTCACTTCTTCTACAATAGAGGGCGCCAGTGTGCAATATGTACGTCGGCGGATTTTACTGCGACGTCTCTCAAGGGTTGAATCAATGTCGTAAGAACAGGGCGCCAAATACTTGATAGTTTGTAACTGTCTTCTCTACTGAAATTGGGATGGTAAAGGTCAACCTCCTGATGACGTTGAATAAGCATTCAACGAAACGTCGAGAATCGTTTCTCAGAAAAACATATGGTTCGTATAAAATATCCGGAACTATTTAAATATGTCTAACGACCGTAATAAAAACTTTAACTCTAATACAACGTTCATTAATTCTACCGTAAGAAGATACACATTTTTTTTTAAAGTTGTATATTTGTTATTGATCTGGATTCTTTCAAATATTTAAAAGAGTATATTAGTCATCTATAGTAAAAATTAGTAATTTCCATGACATAGTATATAATATATCTCCGCTGGTAATGATACCTCAATAAAAAGTGGGATGCGGAGACGAAATAATTGTAACAATAGTATTCTTATTTTTTTTAAATGAAGCATAGCGCTTGATTTCTTCGTCTTCTTTCATTCTAAAAAGCATAATTTCTTTAGCCCTTTCCCGTGAAATGTAAAGGCATACGGAATACGTATGCCACTTCATAGAAATTTCCATCCACACACGACGATGTATAAATTGCCAATATGCAGCTAGGACCGAACGAAATATCTGTCATATTTAAAAGCAATTGTAAATTTCCACCCTCTTCCAATACGGCCAGACGCGGTGGGCGCGGTGGAGGGTAGAGGGTAGTTTGCTCCGTGAATATTCAGTCTCTTGTGATCTTCCACTCGAGGAGGCTGCATTGTTCCGGAGAAACAGAGCGGGACAGACTGACGCCCGTTGCTTCCAACAATTAAGTCGTCGGGGGATGATTGGGCGCGTAAGATGTATCTCGCTTCACACTGCGCGTAATGGCCCTAATTGGGGGGCATTGTATTATAGGCAATCGTGATAACAAGGAATAGTACTCTTATCATTTTTTGTTTCGCGTTTGTAGGTAATTCAAGCATTCGGAAAATATATAACTCCAGAAGACTTGTGGCTCGCTCATGTATTTAACGATGTCCAAATATCAGATTTTTAAATAATATAATATAAGAAATTTATATAAATCATGAACATACGGAATGTCTCATAGCTAATAGCAAAAACTCTTCATTCAATTTCGAATAGTAAATATAGCTTATCTCTTTGTGTGACGACGTTATATATTAACACATTTTCCAATCAAATTTCAAAATATCTACCAAAAAATATTAAACCTGTGTGATGAATCACCTGTTTCTATAGATTTTTTTTTTATTTTATAATTTTTATTTTGAACTCTAAGATGATTTAAATGCTACGCGGGGAAAAATTGAGCTAAACTGGCCGTAGTATTGGAGCTACAAAAATTTGGGAATGATGAAACGCTAGTATTGGGAGGGAGTTAGTAGCGATTGATCGGATATAGGTTACGGGCAGTTACTATTCAATTTTTATAAATCATATTGATCTTGTGGTAAAGCCGTGTTTGGTACAAATGGTTGACGATCGATGCGGTCCGAGCGGTCCACATGTGCTTCCCATTAAAAAATGCTGAACACGGCTTTCGTAGATTTGGGTCGCGATAATTGCAGTTTGAGCCGTTAAAAAACCGATTAACGTCTACTCTGAGGTGACGATGATATTGACAGTTCCACGAGGTTTCAGAATTATGGCCTTTTTTGCTGTGGTTTTGAAACCGCTTAGATGTCATTAATCGCGATCTTAAGTGGATTGCCGCGCAAGAGAGATAGCAGAATATGAGCAAAGGCAAGGAAGGCAGGTCCTAATCGGGGGATCGCGAGAGGAAAACGCCCCATAAAATTTTTTTTATAGGAATTGGCCGTGGAGCACGGATTAAACGTATACGTTGTACCAGAGGGGTGACCTTAACTGAGCGGATAATGATTTATTTTCGTTTCGCGGGAGTCGGATAACGTAGGCAGATAGGAAATTTAACTATAATTCCATTATATTTATCTGTAGACTGACGCTCTATCGAGGAGCGAATAATGATTCATTTTCGTTTCGCGGGAGTCGAATAACGTAGGCGGGTAGAAAAGTTAACTATAATTCTATTATATTTATCTGTAGACTAACGCTCTTCAGGCTTTTACAACAGATAGGTAATTGTGCAATGACGGTATATACGGTTAGGAAAGAGATAACGATAACGTGTAAGCATATTAATGGCACGACAAGAAAATAATATACTCGAATATAGATACAATATATTAACTATGTAATCACTACAAACCTGCCCTACGTTAGCGTAGTTTCAACAGGACGGGTAACGTGTATACGATTGGCTATTCTAGCTCAGATTTCGCCGGGTTTGCTAGTAATAACCACAAAACATAATTGGAACAAGTGTATTCAATTCAATTCAATTCAATTCAATTTATTTCATGATAATATGTACATGACAAACAAAATGTTTAAGGCATACATATTAGAAGTATATATCAAAAATGAAAATATTTAATAAATTAAAAATAACATAAATCTGGTCAAAGGTGTAGGAGAGTCCCGCTTCGGAAAACCCCCTCAGACACATGGAATATATCAATACCCAGAGCGATTTTGTTCAGCATGGCTGTGGCTCTTCCAACAGGCATAACCATCGGCAGGTTGGTCCTGTATATTGGAATGTGAAACGATCTATGCTGACGATGTCTAGTGTAATTGTCAGGAGCATACAAACCAATGCTCTGCATAGTTTGGGGATCATCAATCATACCGCGCAACAATCTAGATAAGAATATTGTAAATAAAATAATATGAATTTGCGGCTCATATACACATGAAATAAAAGGATAAAGCGTATGGGGATCTTATAGATGGATGGATAAATGAAACAAATATATATAGGAGTAAATGCAAGTAAAAAGCAAGCATATAAGTACCAAAAACATAGGAGAACATAGTGTGATAGAAATTCGAAGACGGGAGGAACAATAATGTGAAGTGGAACGGATATAGCAAGAGCATGTAATAATGATAAACGTACAAATACAGACAACTACTTGAGACCGATTCGACAGATACTAGCAATCTTTCAACACACCTCTAAGAACATGGTGAGCGGTATATAGTTATCAGCGGAGGCGTCCAGTGCCTTGGCAATAAATGAGCACTGAATTAATCCGACGCCTTGCCTGCGGCACTGGAGGTTTATTTACTTATTTGTTTTATTTGTTTTCATTTATTGGGTTTCTTACAGCCATATAATTAATCAATCTTTGAAGAAAAGACAATAATTGATGCACAGAGTTTGGGCCAATTACGCGAAAACACATACATACAATCGATAAAAGAATAATAAAAACATGTCCAATAGTGGGTTGTGTGAGTGTGTATCTGTGTGTTTATTTATTTGTTTATTTATTTTGTTTTGGGAAAAATTAAAAGCAAAACGATCTTAAAAATCTTCCACTGAATTTAAAAATTTAATTTAACTTACATTAATAGTTTATTGTGTTATAGCGAATAGTACTCTTCCAGTATTATATTGTTCGAGAATATTCACTGTCTATGTAACATAGTTATTTTGTGGATCAATCTTACTGCCAATAAAAATAATAATAAATGGTTACAAATTATGTTTAAATTCCGCAACGGAGGGAGCTAATACGTCCCTGTGCACGCAGAGTCGCGGCCAAAAGACAGGATTCATTGATGGTTCACGAGAAAAGATCGCCCAAAATTAATTTAAAATTAGGTATAGTACCTTTGGATGATTGTTATATCTAGGTATGCAGTGTGCACGTGGTGAATATATGGAAATTGATCCCATGATATAGCGGCCAAGAAACGTTAAATTTCCGATAAAGACGAGCGGAAATACGGGAGAACGGGACAGGATAATGGTAGATAATGAAGAAACATCAACTATGATTAGGGGAGTACCCGATAGATTGTGGTTACGGTTGATCAAACGACAATATGGACTGAACTTAGAAATTAAATATTAAAAATTAATTATCGCGCTTGTGAAGCGAGTTCAAACCGTCTGAAGCCACCAAGTCCGTCCCAAACGGGCACGGGGATGGAGATAGAGACGGCAATAGGAGGTGGGATCAACTGACATATCCGAGTGGAGATATGGGTTTTTTTTTGCCAAATTGAATCTTAGGAACAAAGAATTTTGTTTCAAGGAAAGTAGGATATTGAAAATCCTGGAAACACACGACTTAGGACCTTTGGCTGCTAGGGGGGGTTTAAAATGTCAAGACACAGCAGAAATCAGGGAGTTGGTGACGGTCTACGAGAGCGCAAAATCCGCGTCGGTTGTTTTTTCGAGTGATAGAACCGTGAGTGAAAGTTACCGTCGACTTAGAGTGCCTCAGTGAGTGAAAATTATAGTTTTAATTCAAGTGAAAGTGGTGTGCGGGTAAATATACTCTTCGACATTGCTCACGTTAAAAGAAAAGGGGGGTACGGGTTTGATTTTATTTTATAAAGGGTAATTAATTTGGCATATTAGAACTTCGGAAATTACTGCGCTTTATTAAGTTGATTAGTCCGGCATATATAGAACTGATATTTGCAGATCTCCGGAAACTAGCTGTGCGTTATAAAGATACCTATTTTATGCTAAACACGCGGGAAATGTTTATGAATCAGACTGTAAAATACCTAATCTATGCTGACTACGCAGTCTAGGGTCCTTTAAAAGAGTTTTAACTTCTAGAGTGGCGTGGTTTGATTTTATTTTTAATAAAGGTAATTAATCTGCATGTCCGGAACTTCGGCCTATTCACTTGTTCTATCACGTTTCATTAGTTTTGTCGTTCTACGTACTAGGTTACCGGCCATTATTTATATTCGCAGCCTTTCCGGGCCCCGGTTTTTCTGAGAGCGTGCAAATTTGTTAACTTGTTTGTTTTTCCTACGTCTTAGTATGGGCCGGATTCTGGACCCTCGCTGTGCGTTATAAAGCTCCTGATTTTTATTGCTCCACAACGCGGGTGCGACTTGCTAAGCTAAGGGCTTGTGGTTCCTAAACCGATTGATTTTTAATCATAAGTCTCATACTACACCGATCTTTGCTCCACCGGCGAGGTCACATTTTAATTTTTACATTTGTAAGGCATATAATATTTGTTATATGATATATGTCGATTCGACCGGGTTTTATTTTAGTATCGAATAGATATTTAGTTTTATGTTTAATATAGTTTTTTTTGTTTTTATGGTTTATATACGGAAGTCCGTTAAAATTATAGGAAAATAAATTTGGATTAAATTAAAAATAGGGTCTGTTAGTGAAGAAAATATATATAGCTGATCTCGAGGGGTATCAGGTTTCAGCCATAATAATCTAGATTTCATTTCGTTTTAAAAAGTATATAGAGTAATTCGTGAGAATCGGGGCTTATTACAATTTTACAGATGTTATGAAATTTCATTATTCATATAAAATAATGATATAATAATAATCTCGTGGGGGTCGGGGTTTATTTACGGTTTTGCAGAAGTACAAGTTTCACTATTTTATAAAGTATATAAAATTGCTTCCGTTCGGCCCGGGTTATCTTATATTGTATAGGAAAACATAGGTCCCGCGTTATTAAAACATATAAAACCGTTTCATGTGGACGGGATTAATACGCGCGTTGGGGAAAGCCTATAAGGTAAAAATATGTTTGATTTGATTCGGGTATTTTATATTTTATGAAAGATATTTGCCTCGCGGACTTAAACTATGAAAAAGGTTTCAATTAGTTCTGGTTATACTTTAGGAGTGATGTAAACTTCGCGGTTGTATAGTTTGGGGTACTTCGTATTGTACGAAAACGTAAATCTCGCGTATAAAAACGCGTATAAAAAACGTATATCATGTATTCAAACATATAAAAACTTCTAGTACATTGTTTCGATAGACCGGGGCTGTATTATACTTATAAAGATGTTATAGGGCCTCGTTATATTGAAAATATATAAAAACCGCCTGGGGCTGGGTCTTCTTATTTATAAACTATATAAGATTTCGTTACATTTAGTTATATAAAATGCTATCGTTCGGGAATTCGCGTTTCATTTTAAGCATATATAAATATAGGGCCCCGTTTTTGAGCAATGTTAGTGTTTCGTTTAGAATTCGCGCCTTCATTTAATAAATATGAAACATGTAGATTTCAATCAGAACTATTTTAAAATGATTCGTTTAGAAATTCGCGTCTTGTATTATAAATGTGAAAATTATAGTATTCGTTTTGAGCTAAAACGTGTGAACATAGAAACACTACAGCTTTGACCGCTATTTTGTTTACTATGCCTAGGACATTCTTGCGTGATTAGGCTTGATGGATACTTAAACTCTTACTCTGTTTAAAATATACGTATGGTCTACGCCTAGTTGGACCTTCACGATATAATATTTGAAATTGTAAGTCGCTGTCCTAATTGATATTTAAAAATTACCTTCGTTAGATGGGTTATATTATATTCCTGTGGAAACGCGCTAAACCTCGCTGTCCTGCAAAAATAAATAAGAGGTGTTCATCTAGGACGGGTCATTTTACATTTTAGGAAGAATATAAGTCCCGCCGTTTATGTCACTACATAAAATGGGATTTTGGGAAGATGGGGGGGTGGGTGCTTCTCTTGTACGTATAATTGTAGAAATTACAGAATCCGTTATTCCTAACCTATATTAAAATGATATAAATTATATTAATGATTTATTTAAACTATATTAAAATTTGCCGGAGAGTGGATATCACATAGTTCCGAGATGTAATAAAATTTATTTATTTATTTTTTTATTTATTTGTTTTCGCCCATTAGGCTTTTACATAAAGAGTATAAAATAAATTTCAAAAGCACATACATTAAAAGTTTCAGGAATAGCACCAAATCATGAGTATAAAAAATTAAAAATGTAGAGTAGGTAACGAGCAGCAATGCGTATAGGCTTTTACATGAAAAAAAATATATCATAAAATTAAAAGAACATACATTAAACAATATAAATTACAAGTAGCAAATTATTAAAAGTACCGGAATAGCACCAAAACATGAGTACAGAAATTAAAAATATAAAGTACAAAGCGGCAATGTGTACGAAAAATATATATTACCCACCATTACATATTAACAGCTGAAGTCAGTAACGAAGCAGTATTGCCTCTTTAAGTGTAAACTTTACTTTCTCCAGACTGTCGACGAAGATGTCAATCATGCAACCATATTCATTACATTATATTAAGAATAATATAATTTTGTTATCAATGCACAAACTTGGCAATGAACTACCTACATATGTCGACATTTTAAATCTATCTCTCTCAAAATTAAAAAAAACACTATATGATCATTTCTTTTCAGAATATTAAATTTTTATATAATGCCTTAAATATTTTTATATGTATAGCTGGCTATTCAAATTTAATATTGCTATATTATCGGTGAGTAAAAATTTCTGAGATCACTACTTCACACTTTTTTGCATATATACTTTTTTTACATATATGTCTAACCTCATTATTTTAAACTATGTATATATACTTTTTCATTTATACCCTTTATTTTTCTTTTACATTTAATCGTTTGTTGTATTTTAATTATGTATAAACCTGCTACTTTACACTTTTGCATATATACTTTTTTTACATATATTTCTAACCTCATTACGTTTAGACTATGTATATATATACCTTTTACATTTATACCCTTTATTTTCTTTTACATTTAATCGTTTGTTGTATTTTAATTATGTATAAACCTGCTACTTTACACCTTTTGCATATATACTTTTTTACATACATGTCTAACCTCATTATGTTTAAACTATGTATATATATACTTTTTTACATTTATACCCTTTATTTTTCTTTTACATTTAATCGTTTGTTGTATTTTAATTATGTATAAACCTGCTACTTTACACTTTTTGCATATATACTTTTTACATATATGTCTAACCTCATTATGTTTAAACTATGTATATATACTTTTTTACATTTATACCCTTTATTTTTCTTTTACATTTAATCGTTTGTTGTATTTTAATTATGTATAAACCTGTTGTAAAAGGCTATTAAGCCGTGTAATTAATTAATAATAATAATAATAATAATAATAATAATAATAATAATAATAATAATAATAATAATATTAAGAATAAAACTAAATCGGCGGACCCTAAAGGTAATATGTATTGACCTTATAAAGATGTAGACTAGTGGGGTTTTATTATAGAAGCAATCAATTCTTTAACAACAACAAGTGGACAAGTGGTTGCTTCATGGGTTTGTTAAAACTTATAAATGGATGGAATCCTAGATTCAAAGCTTAATCCCGGTATTTCGGATAAATATAAGAATATGTAACATCGGAAAATAACGGGTAACGGGTTTTATGAAAAATATCGGTGCGTATAATCATTAGAGTATGATCATTAGAAGTGGAGTCTAGTCTCGATGACCCGGGAAGTACGGATACGTAAGACGGAAATAAGGACTATGTTGCAGTAGTATTAAGATATATAAATACTTACAATTGTCGAGCTAGAGTCTAATTCCGGTATCTCGAGGAATATAAATTCAAGGAAAAGAAAATAATGTCTAGTTTCGGTTTGATTAAGGTATATACACCGTATAGTCGCCGAGGCTGGATACTAAGCCCCAGCTACGGAAACTTAAAAACGCGTGATGGCAGGATCAAAGGTTAGGTCGCGAACTATAGTTAATTAGGGGCCTGTGAATCGTGTGCGCGTGCAAGGCAAGTGTTCGCAATCCTTAGTTATAAAGTGAGGTACATAAAGTGAAACTACGATGCACTGGAATGGATATAATCGGCGGCAGATGGGTAAGTCATGTCATCCTCTTTCCGTTTTGAGATTATAACGATATATAAAGGTGGCGCACGATTAAGAAGAATGGTCTCGGGTTCGATACCCCAGACAGAGACGGAAGAAGCGCCGACAGTGAAAGCTAACCCCTGTACCGTAAACTTTAAATATACTTTTATCCACAGGTGTTTGTTTGCATGTTGGATCCGTACTGACCATAATAGGGGCGAATTAATTCGCCAAATAACCCTTCTCTGCATGTGTGTGAACTTCCAGGGATCGCGCGGCCCGCGTGCTCGACGCCGAATTTAATTATTCATTTCTATTTATTTATTTAATTGATGATTAATTAATTAATTAGGTATTTATTTGTCTATTCATATGCTGCGTCCCAGTTATAAATAGTCAGGCGGCGTTTCGATAGCATCATCATCGGCCCGTGTGCTCGACGCCGAACTTAATTATTCATTTCTATTTATTTATTTAATTGATGATTCATTAATTAATTAGGTATTTATTTGTCTATTCATATGCCGCGTCCCAGTTATATATAGTCAGGCGGCGTTTCGATAGCATCATCATCGGCCCGTGTGCTCGACGCCGAACTTAATTATTCATCTCTATTTATTTATTTAATTGATGATTCATTAATTAATTAGGTATTTATTTGTCTATTCATATGCCGCGTCCCAGTTATATATAGTCAGGCGGCGTTTCGATAGCAGCATCATCATCACCATCACCAGCAGTGTCCCAGTTATATATTGTCAGGAGACGTTTCAATAGTACCATCATCATCATCTTCATTAGCGGTGTTCCAGTCATATATAGTCAGGAGGCGTTCCGATAGTATCATCACCATCATTAGCAGTGTCCCAGTTGTATATCGTCAGGAGACGTTCCAATAGTATCATCATCATCATCTTCATTAGCGGTGTTCCAGTCATATATAGTCAGGAGGCGTTCCGATAGTATCATCACCATCATTAGCAGTGTCCCAGTCGTATATCGTCAGGAGACCTTTCAATAGTATTATCATCATCATCTTCATTAGCGGTGTTCCAGTCATATATAGTCAGGAGGCGTTTCGATAGTATCATCAACATCATCATCATTAGCAGTGTCCCAGTTATATATTGTCAGGAGACGTTTCAATAGCATCATCGTCATCACCATCATTAGCAGCGTCCCAGTTGTATGTAGTCAGGAGGCGTTTCGATAGTATCATCATCAACATCATCGTTAGCAGCGTCTCAGTTGTATATAGTCAGGAGGCGTTGCGATAGTATCTTCATCAACATCATCGTTAGCAGTGTCCCAGTTACATATAGTCAGGAGGTGTTTCAATAGTATCATCATCATCATCATCACTAGCAGTGTCCCAGTTATATATAGTCAGCGGGCGTTTCGATAGCATCATCATCATCATCATCATCATTAGCGGTGTTTCAGCTATATATCTTCAGGAGTCGTTACGATAGTATCATCACCATCATTAGCGGTGTTTCGGCTATATATAGTCAGGAGACGTTACGATAGTATCATCATCATCATCATCATCACTAGCGGTGGTTCAGCTATATATCGTCAGGAGGCGTTTCGATAGCATCACCAACGTCATCATTAGCGGTGTCCCAGTTGTATAGCGTCAGGAAACGTTACGATAGTATCATCATCATCATCATCATCATCATTAGCGGCGGTTCAGCTAAATGTCATCAGGTGACGTTTCGATAGTGACATCATCATCCTCATCAGTGATGGCAGGGTTCCAGTTACACATCAGTCGGAGATAATTAGGCAGATCCCATCATCATCGATGGCAGGATTCTAGCTGTACACCATTTTGAGAAAATACACCGACATCCCTGGCCAGGGGCTAGGCATATCCCTACTGTCCAGATCCACCTTTCCATCTACTAATACGAGGGGTCATGGCCTCGTGAAACCACATGGCAACCAACCATTACAAGTATTTATTTATGTATTGTATATGTAAGTATATGTATGTATATTATATTTTATTAGTATGTATCTATTCGTACGTAGTGTATGAGGGGGCTCTTCACGGGTGGCACAACACCCGTGCGGATGTCTTCCCTCGTCTGGAATGGATTGAACGTATTGATGCATATCAGATTATAATAAGTACTACCTGGGAGGGTGGTTGCAGTCACTGTAGTGTCGCGAATGGCCAATGGGCTGCAGTTGCTCACAG
>JADDOH010005197.1:0-121027 GCA_016648135.1 Agrypnia vestita | reverse complement strand
TCATCTTTTTAAATACTTTTAATTGTTTTATTTTATTTTATTTTATTAATATCCTATTCAGATCATTTTTTTCACTTACTGTCTTACTGTTACTGTCATCTTTTTAAATACTTTTAATTGTTTTATTTTATTTTATTTTATTAATATCCTATTCAGATCATTTTTTTTTCCTTTGTCTATAATATAATTAATTAACACCATTATTAAATTGTAAACATTTAATTATTACTGTTACTTAATTTTAATTGGCAATAAGATTTATTCACAAATGTTATATAAATAATAAATATTCTTGAACATTATACTACTGGAAGAGCACTGTCTGCTATAATACAGTAAATTACTAGTGTAGCAGGCAGGGCGTCAAATCAATTTAGTGTTTACTTGCTGCCAAGACACTCAACAACAATGAAAAAAGCTTCATTAAATTTTGTAAACACTGTAAACATTTGTAACATTGAACATTGAATAAACATTTGAATTTGAATTTGAATTTGAATTTGAACAAGTATCCCGAGCTTGGAGGGATTTTGGCCGCACCTTCTCGCACGAAAGGGTCTTTGAAGCCCTCCAATATGGCCTTTCGCCGGTTCAGTATACACTCTGCCCGTCTGCCGCACACAATCTGCAGGATGTCGTCCGAAATCTTATTGTACGGAGCATCGCTGGTGAACATCGACTGAATCCGCTCGAAGAGAGCCGAAGCGGACAGATCCGTGCCGGGTTCGGATGCCCAATTCACCAGCGATTGCATCCCGTCTCTCAGGGTCTCCCTCTGGGCGAGCAAGGCGTTTGAAAGCGCGGCGAGCGATCTTTCCAGCAAGCCAGTATGGGTCGGCGCGTTATCGATCCTTCTCAAGTCGTCGTTCACCGACAATTTCACAAATGTGGGAGTCGCCGCGTAGGTTCTCTGCGTTTCCGCATAGCGAACGCCTGACCACTCGTCGGAATCGAAGTGTGGCGGCGTTGTTGATGCAGGAGCCGCGCCGCCCGCTAACAAGGCCTCCGTCAGAGCAGTCACCTGTTTTAGCAGGTGGTCTACACGCGGGTCGTATGCTACGCGGCGTCTCTTTCGACTCGGTTCTTCGAAAGAAGATCCGTCATTCGAGGATACCGGCGAAGATACAACGGGATTGCGGACCGACTCTCTCGGGGGACACCACTCCCGGAATGGCACCTCCTGGAACCAGCGACAGAGGAAATATTCCGAATATGGGGACGTCCTCAGATCGACCTCTTCGCATCGGCCACCGCCCACGTGGTGCCAAACTACGTGTCGCTAGACTCAACCGATTGCTCGGCCTCCTATCTCAACGCATTCAGTCAGCATTGGGATTACGAGCTGGCCTGGGTATTTCCGCCGCCGAATCTCGTCCCAAGAGTACTGGCGCACTTGAACCTGGCAAGAGGCACCTTTCTCCTAGTTGTGCCAAGATGGGAGAAGACATTCTGGAGGGCCGATCTCAAACAACGAGCAAAGGGAGGGCCAATAAGCGTAAGAGATCTGAAGAGCGTCCTGATCGATACGTCGACAGGGTTTCCCCCACCGAGGGTGTCGGACCTCCAACTGGAAGTTTGGAGAATAGCAGTGGGTGGGAACAGGCTATAGCGGATTGGAGCCAGGAGGAACAGCAGCTGTTCAGATCTGGCTGGAGAGGCTCAACGCTGAACACCTACAAGCCGGCCTGGGATAGGTGGCAGCGATGGTGTACCACGCATTCTGTCCAACCTCATAACCCTCCCCCTGCAACAGTGGCAAGATATCTGGCCAACCTGTTCATCCACGAAGGGCTAGCCCCTCGAACAATATTGGTCCACAAATCGGCAATCGTATCCTTCTGTGGCCCAGCTCTTGATGCAGATAAGATTAGCTCGAACTTCCTCGTCAGGCACGTCCTTAAAGCCATCTCGGTTTCTGGTGGATGCACTGAGAGACCCCCGATCTGGAACCCCCGAGTAGTGGTGGAGTGGCTACGTGAAAACCCGCCAAGGAACAGCCTGTATGACGTGTCAAGGAGGACGGCCATACTACTCATCATGGCATCTGGGCGAAGAGTCCAAGATCTGACACTTCTCAGAGTCACCCCGGACCGATTGATCGACAAAGGAGACTCCATCACGCTATGGCCAGCCTTTGGAGCGAAGACTGACACGGCAAGACACAAACAATCGGGATGGAGGTTGAGCGCATCGGATGAAAGGAACATCAACCCCTTGTTTTGGATCCGAAAGCTGGTCTCACTCTCACAGCCGAGACGAAAGCCGGACATGAAAGAACTATTTGTGACGACAGCAGGTGAAGTAAAGCCAGCTTCACGGACAATGATAGGTGGTTGGATCAAGTCAATCCTAAGAGAGGCTGGAGTGGAAGCAACGCCAGGAAGTGTTCGTTCTGCTGTGGCTTCGTTGAATTGGCTGGAAAACTACCCGATAGAGGAGATCTTGTCAAGGGGAAACTGGCAGAGTGAAATCACCTTCCGAAAATTCTACCAAAGAGAGATAGTAGATAACCCCAAGCAACAATGCCCCCAGAGCTCATTAGCGCCTCTCTTTACGCCAATATAGGCAGTCACATATAACGTCGAACCACTAGGTCACCAGGTGATAACAAACAGATCTCTCATAATGGATTCCAGGCGTCGAGACGGAACACAAAATAAAAGAATTTTACCTTCCATTAAAATTCCTATTTTGTTTCCCTCGATGCCTGGAATCCAGGTAATCCCTACCTGGTGCATTATGAGTCATATGAAAGAAAAACCGTTGCGCCGACGTAACCGGAAACAGGGATACCAGCGGGAATAAATTGTGTCGCAAACAGGGAATCAGAGGGGGTAGGAACGCGTGTCTAAGTGCCGAAACAGCAGGCTGTTCTCTCATAATGGATTCCAGGCGTCGAGACGGAACACAAAATAATAATTATAACGACCCTACGTGACGTGAGCCGAACGCTGATTGCGTATCACAATCTAATTATCTGAAGTGGTAGTTCGAGAAAGTTACGGAGTTACGGACCGACAGATAACAAAATTATTGTATTTAGATTACCAACCCCTTATAAATCATATTATTTTATTTTAATTAAAGATTCTAGTACTGAGATGTTATTGATACATATATTTAATACAAGCACTGGTTGTGTCAAGTATCTAATTAAGTACCTAATACAAATTAAAATTGAAATAATAAAAAATACGCATTCACTGCCACGCACAAAAAAGACAATAAAAGAATATTGAAAACAATGTCATACGACAGGTGTACACAAAAACACAAAAATTAAAAATGATTGCCCATATTTTTAGCGTTTAAGTTGTGGTTTACACTGAAGACGGAACGGTGGTTCCGAAGTCAGTTTGTTTTACCAAAAATATAGTGGTTGAAACGAAGTTAATTTTTATGTTTAATTTAATTTAAAATGAATATCCACAAAGTAATAGCTTTATATACATAATAGTATAAATAAAACAGTTCTTAATTTTCACTGGTAGAGGGAAGTCATGACATCTTTTAAAAATGTTTTTTAGTCGATTTCGCTTTCAGACTGACATAAAGATGAAAAGACAGACTAATATAAAGGTGTAATTTGGGCAAAACACTGACAACGGTAAAAAACCAAGAAGAAGAAGAAGACGACGGTGTAAATTTATTCTCTAAAAAAATGAATGATAAACTGTCAATAACACAAACCATTATCACATCTATGGAAATAAAACTATTGTTTTTGATTCTACTTGTTCTAATTTTTGTGAGACGCGTTTTGTCTTATATGGGCAGAATTGTGGGGTATAAAGGCAAAGGCAGCAATATCAAAAAAAAAAAATAATGCAGTCGTAAAAAATTACAGGTTTATAATGTACTGAATTCGAGATTTTATGGGAAACATAGCCAAAAAATTTATAGGAACATGATTTTGGAAGGGATAGATACATAAAATCAAGAATAGAAAAAAATCTAAGAAAAAACAAAAAATAACAATAATAGAAATAAGTAATCCTCGGAGACTGCATTCAAAACATTTATTTATTTTTTTGGATATTGCTGCCTTTGCTTTTATACCCCACAATTGATCTAACAGTTTAACTCAACAATTTGTATTTATATATCTATATAAAAAGATCTATAGAATTTGTATGCGTTAAATGAAGAAATAGCCGACACCCATAAAATAACAATAACGACTTTCATCAAACACCTTTTTCCCGGGCAGTTAATGGCAACTACTATTTAAACCCTGGCGATTGTGGCAATTGTGCTTGCGTAAAACTAACGCGACTACATAATTAAATAATTAATATTAACTGTTCGAAGAATATTTTTTCTTCTGTATGAAGGCTTGAACTTTGTGGTGACATTATCATTAAAATAAAACACAAATCACTTTGTTTTCACAACTTTATTAGATTAAGCAATCTACATGTTTCGAGAACAATGTTCCCTCCTTCAGGATTGTGTACTGTGTGTTAATATTATAAATAAAATAGACATCAAAATAAAATAATACGGCCCTGGGAATCGAACCCGTGTCCCCCGGGTGGGGAGCCGGATACCATGCCACTGGACCAAACAGAAGATACCAACGGTCGCGGAGAAAATGTTTATAAGCACTTAGTGTACAAATGGTACAAATGGTTCGCGCCTTTTATAACTTCTAGATAACTTATAAGGGTCCCGCACATGCGATGGTGGCAACTTCTGCAGGTCTCCGCGTCCGAGTTCGTTCAACCGGGGTTCAAGCCCCATCTCCGACCGTTTAATTTTGTTTTTTTTAAACCGTGAATTCGAATAAAATTACGGACGTTACACGAAGTAACGGGAACAGACGGACAGACGAACGGATAGACAGACAACGAAATTGTTATAATTGAGATTATGTAGCATTACAAACAATTCAGGCGGTTCACCAATTTCAACAACATTTTGCTCTCCGATAAGTCCACTTTCATTTGAACAGGGGTGTCAATCAGCAGAATTGCAGGTTTCGGAGCAGGGAGAACCCCAAAGTCAAGCAAACATCAAAGGCTCTTCCATTCTCCAAAACTGACGGTTTCAATGGCTGTGTCATCAAAGGCCCTATCGGTCACGTCTTTTGCGTCGCAGCAAATCGGCAAAGTACATGGATCAATCAATCATCCGCGTAGTGTGTTTGATAACCGCATATTCTGTGCTATTCTGAAAATAGCAATATGGGATGTCATATCTTTATCCCAACACTTAATAGACGAAAATTAAAATAAAAAATAAATGAAATTGAGGTATACGTCGGTACAAGCGCGGATCCAAGGGGGGGGTCATGGGGGTCATGACCCTCCCCTGGGCTGGGTCCAGGACCTAGGTGGACCACTAATTAAAATACTCATACTCACATTCATTCACTTACTAACTTTTTTATTTTTCAGGTACTACTGTATCTTTAAGCAGAATACTGCAATCGAACTCGATTGATTTAAAAAAAGCTGCGGACGCTATTAATGATACTATAAGTGTTCTACAAAATAAAAGAGAAAATGCGAACGTAATTTACCGACAGCTTTTTGAAGAGGCTAAAGAAGTAGCTGAGCAGCTAGATGTAGAAATTAATGTCCCAGAATAGTGTCAAGATAAATACATAGGACCAATAACCAACCTGCTCAATCTGCTGAAGAGTATTTCCGCAGAGCCATATACACTAGGCTGTCCCGATAAATTTTTTTTTGACTTATCTTAACACAAGACCTCTCAAAACTTGCGTAATTGAGCGAAAATTACCAAAATAAATTCAAAAATAAAATAAAACTATATCTTTAAGGTTCTACCGATCTACAAAGTTTTGAAAAATTGTAATTTTTATGGTGATATTTCGCTATCCTCAAATTTAGCTCCTGAACTAAATACAAAAAAATATTTACTTTTTATTCTATTTAGGTGTAAATCATACATTTACATGCAACGAAACGTTACCAGCAACTTCGAATTTGTTAGGTTTCAACCTGCAAATACCCTCAAGTTTGAACTTGTTTTTGACTTGACTTGACTCGCGAGTGTTTTCTTCGTAGCCAAAATAATTTTTATGCCATAAAAGTACCATGGCGATTGTTACAGTAGTAAAAGCGGTCTTTGTGATAAGACGTTAGCAGTCAGACTACTTATGCTATGTTTGGACCATACAAAGAACTTGACAATCAGTAGCTACCAACTATAAGGGACGTCATTTAATTTATTTTATTTGTCAAGAACGACCTGAAATTCACGTATAATTGAAAAGATCCATCCAAATCAGATATATATGTGATTGTTTCCGAAGAGATCAACAATATTTGGACCAAAACTTCGATTCCAACTAAGGAACGAGTTATTTAATTAGTGAAATCCAATTTCGAAAAGATACCCCAAAAACATACGAAATTATACTTTTGAAAATAAACTGAAATGTTTTTTAGTCATCTGAGAAACTTTTTGACCTTTCCGCTTGTAAATGCACTTCATTTGAATCTTGTTCGTGTCTAAAACCTAAGAAAGTTTACATCAATGAGAGAAATTTTTGTTGGATCAAATAAATGATAGGAAAATGGTTATAAGCGGTTTTGATAAGAAAGAAACGGCTAGATTAATTAAACGACAGCAGAGACAAATTTTAGAGTCAATAAGGGTAACAAAAATTCGTGTTTTACTCAAGAAACCGATTATGTCTCTGTAAATTGTGATGAAGATTCACTGCGTGAATCTTCCCCAGAAACGTATCCGATAACAGAGTCATCCCCGAAAAACTCGCCCTCGACAGATACACCATTGACTTCAACGGCAAATTGGAATACATTGCCTTTGCCGACAGTTGCTAAAATCTGTGATAGATATGGTTTATCCACGCAATCTGCTGCTGCTGTTGTTTCTACCGAAGATTTAACTCTGGTTATTGTTATTATAAAAATAAGATCTACAGAGATGTATCTAAAGCCCGGAAGCTTCAAAAGATATTGGAGGTATTGTTATAAAAAAGCATTTACTTTGATGGACGAAAAGACCATCGCAAAGAAGTTTTAGAAGACCACATCTCAATTTTAGCACAGCCTGGATAAATTTATTTGGGACACACAATACCGAAAGACGTGGCACTGCAAAGGGAATTCTTACTTCGATCACAACTTTAGTAGAGGGTCGAGGTTGGAATTAAGATGACGTGATTTGCATTGAATGTGACGGAACTGCAACTAAAACCGATTGGAAGGGTTCAATTCAATATTTAGAGGAGTATTTGCAGAGACCGTTACAATGGTGTGCATGTATGCTTACCCCTTCGTCATTTATTCTTGACCTTAGATGGTTGCACTTCGGGTCCTAGTGAATATAACAGACGCCTCACAAAGTGTAACTGACATTACTTCTAGAGATGGCTTTATAGAACCAGGATGCAATCTCGAGCAGAAATGCCAAATTTTGGACACAAAAATAAGTTTAAATTTTTAGTTTTTGTCATTGATTATAATCTATATTTTGTTTATTTTAGTTTCTTGTGCTTTGTTTCATTAATTTCAAAACTAAAATACCTTTTAAACATGATTTTTTTATTATTTTAAGCAAACGGTTTAACTCTATAAAAACGTAAAATTTACAAAACTTCAAAGCTCGGTAGAGCCTTCAAGATGACAAACAATTCTATTTTTTGTTACCTTTTACGCAATTTGTGTAAAATTGCGCAAATTTTGATACCTCTTGTGATTTTGTAGCTCAAAAATTTTTTTTCTCATACATGGACGGGACACCGTAATATACATCCCTCTTCTGGATTCTATAATAAGTGACCTACAGGACCATCTGCCTTTTGAAATACTTAATTTGTTTCAACTAAGCGTTTTCATGCCAAAAAGCGAATACAGTAATCAAAACATTGAAACTGTGAAACAACTAGCAACCGATTATACATTATTACTAGATAATACTCCAGTTTCTGTCGTTGTAAACGAATATCGGCTGTGGATGGTGAAGTGGCAGCGGAGTCAGGACATACCGCAGTCGATTTCCGACCTTATTTTAAATTGCGAAATTGAGATGTATCCTAATATAAGAAATTTTTTATTTATTATGGCTACACTACCTGTTAGTGTAGCGACAGCGAAAAGATCTTTCTCTACGTTGCGAAAAATCAAATCGTGGCTAATAACTTCAATGGTTGAAGAACGTCTAACCGGACTGCCACTTCTCCACGCCCATAAAAACGTACCCATTGGAGTAGATGAAGTGATAACGCGTTTCGGGAGAAGACGTAAAAGAAAAATTGATTTTGTTATTTAAATATAGGTAGGTATTTTTAAGTACCTACAGTACTTACATTTATTAATAAAATACCTACTTTTTACTTGTAAGTATCAATTATTATCAAAATTAAATTATAACTTCTTGTGACTGGACCACGACTATGTGACCCCCCCTGGCGCCAAAGCTGAATCCGCCCTTGCGTCGGTATTCGATGTTTGACGTATTTAAGAAGATTAGTATATTTTCACGTATATATAAAACCTTTATTTGCGATGTCTGATTTCTCCGGTCTGGTCTGACAGCTCCCCTCTGCTGCAAACGTAACCTCACAATTCTCATGTTTCGACTAAAATTACATGAATTAAGTAGGTACTAATGCTGTATTGAAAGCTTATAAGAAAAATATTATTTCATATGCACTTATTAATTTCTTCTCCCACAGCGTCCTGATGTAAAATTACGGCTAAATTGTGATTGTCACGTTGGACCATAGAATAGAGAAATATTGGACTCTATTTATATTTGACGTGTGACGGATAACCGTTATTTACTTCATTCTCCCTCTGACCACAACACCGATATATACCTACATCTCGTTTATTTTTATCTATTAAGTGTTGGAATAAAGATCTGACATTCCAATATTGCTATTTTCAGAATAGCACAGATTGTACGGAAAGAAATGTAGCGGCGTTCCGCGACCGAAAAGACGAGACGTAATGTCGCGTAGTGTGGCGCCGGCCTAAGTGAAATACACACTCATTATCGTACCATCTATAGTTTTTTTTATTAAATTTTAAAAACTGAAAATCATGAGTTTATGCCAGGGGATCGCTGCGATGGAAAACAATGACACTTGAAATTAAATACTTTTTATTTAGTCAATAAGTCACTGAACACGAACTTAACTGGATTACTGTTCTTTAATTCACAATAATTTTGCGCTAATCACTCGTCTGTGGAACCCTTTATACTCATCTTGGAATATTCGCACGTCCGGGATCGCACTTATTTCCAAAAGTTTGAAAGATGTTCTCTTCATTTATTTTCGCTGGACATTCTGAAAGTGTCACAGTTCCTTTCGGGCGTCTTGCGCGCATTTTTATATTCTCCATTTTGTGGGCGTTAAAGAAGTTTACGATTTATTCCCGTGTATTCCAGACCGCCTTATATCCTCGATAACATGTAATTCTTCCCGTTTCTACAGTCTTGAGAAATATAAACAAAATCCTAAAACTAATTAATATTTTTTAAATATGAAATACGACGTATGGAATATATTAATTGTAGGTATACCTTGTAATAAGTTTAATTCATTTTCTATATAATGACATAATAAATAATATTTTTATATTATGTTCTGAGAACACAATTATTGAATTTGTTCACTGCAAGATTAATATTTAATTAAGATAAATTATAGAAGTCTCACAGAGAAAGTCTAGTCTCACAGAGACGAGACTTACATTTAGTCTATCAATTCTCGATCGAGTTCCATAATTCATCTTAATTGATTAATAATCTCGCAGTGAACGAATCCAGTAATTGTGTTCTCAGAACGTACGCATAAAAATATCTGGTTATAAAAGGAGTTAAAAAATGTATATTGATTTTAAAGAGTAATTTGGAAGAAAATCATATATACATCAAAAATAATATTGCTAAAGGGTGAATACCTACCTACGAAGCGCGAAAAAAGGCTATTTTTGTGAATTTTTTTAAGGAAATATAAATAAATCATGACATTGGTATATTTTCTACATGAAACTACCTACTTTTATTAATACGTTAAATTCTTTTAATTAAAAAATATTCAACATTGGCGGAAAACTTTTGGGATCTGTCGACTGCCGAAAAAAAAGGTTCTCCGCGGTGACCACCCCCATTTCATCTGTAATCGTCAGAATAAAAATAAATTTTTATCAAAACTGACACTATAATTTAGATTTTATCGTAGGATTTTTTGAAAATATCGATTTTTGGCAAAATGGAAGGCGTTTGAATTTAAAATAGTTTTTAGAGATATATTCGGATTTATTATACCGATAAAAAAAAGCTAAGTAACTCAAAAAAATCGTATGACAAAGACTAGATAATTATGTATAGAATAACTACTATAAATTTTAAGTTAATCGGTTCAGTGGTTGCCGAGATATTTTGGTCACCGATTTTTAAACATGATTTCGAGTAAAACGTGTTTGAAAATTGGGTAATGAATAAATCTTACATAAAATCAGCGATTCCAGGTCCATTATATAAGTCCTCCATCTTACTTTGAATTTCCATATCATCAAGCACTCTTCACAAACATAATAAAAATATGTCTGAAGTTTCTATTATGAAAGAGCCCGGCTGGCAGCTACCTGCATGTAGTGCGGCGCCGTGTTGTGCGGCGCGTAATCAACAAAATTGAAATTTTCATCAGACATTTTTAGGACCTTAAGCTTTAAGAAAATGCAAAAATTTCAAAATCGATTTTTCCAAAATGTCTAGGTAGATATTCCCTCTTAATATGTACTCCATATAAAAATATAGAGGTATTATTACTAGCTGTGAAATCTTTGTATACTATTTCATGAGAAGGACTACAGATGCCTCTAATAAAGTCCTTCAAATATTTAAAAGGATTCAATTTAGAACATATATACAACATATATACAAACTACCCAAATGCAGAACCACTATATTTATAAAGCCATTAACTACTAGAATAACTTACCTATCGAGATACGCTGCATCAGCGATTTCTCAGAGCAAATCGAAAAAATTAAATTTTTCCTAAAATCAAACTTAAATTCATAAATCATTTAAACCTATAGCTTTTTCCAAAATGCTTCAATACTTCATTATCAATTTACCTTTTTACTTAACTTAAATTCACTTAAACTTAAAAAAATAACTTAAACTTCAATTCATAAATCATTTAAATCTATTGATTTTTTCAAAATTCTTCAATACTTCATTATCAATTTACCTTTCTTACCGTATTAATAAACTAGCTGTATGTATCTGGCGTTGCATGGGTTAAGAATTAAGTTGAAAATAAATTTGTTGGGGAAACGTATAGATTTTTTCGAACGGTATAGATTTGCATGGGGAAGGGGTATGAGAATAGAAAGAAAATATCGCCTATGTTACCCGCTGAGTCCTAAAGAATAAGTTTCCAAATTTTGAGTCCGATCGGTCAAATGGTACAGATTTGCATCGAAAATATGTCAGGGGAGGGGAAAGGGTATGAGAATAGGGGTGAAATGTTGCCTATGTTACCCACCGGGTCCCAAAGCATAAGTATGCAAAATTTGAATCGAATCGGACAAACGGTGTGGATTTGTATAGAGAACAGACAGACAGACAGACATTGAGTTTTATAGGTATAGGTAACTCACATATGTACCTATAGTATTGTATAGAGTGATCATTTAAGTCAGCTCATATACGTTGCAAGCCCTGTGTCATCCTATAAAAGACTTCCATGCACATTTCTTATATTAGGTCCTTACATATGAAATTCACGTTTTGCCGTACTGGCAAATTTGATCTCAAATATCTTCTCTTTGGTTAGGAATTCCAAATCCAAATTTATACAGCTATTTACTCATGTATTTGTGTTTTGAAAATTATAATTCATTTGTTTTTTCCTCAATTGTTTTTTTCTTTGCGTCACTCAGTTTACAAAATGAAAAACTTGAAATATCGCGTTATTTACGAGTACGAGTTCCACCGTAGCACCAGGCTGCAGAAACGGCTCGAAGGATTAATGATGTGTATGGCGACGGTGCCGCAAAAGAAAACACAGTGCGTTTTTGGTTCCAACGTTTTCGTTCTGGAAATTTCGACCTGCAGAACAAGCCCCGTGGACGGCCGGAGACCAAAGTTGATAATGAAGAATTGAAGGCTATTGTGGAAGCGGATCCATCGCAAACCACATCCGAGTTAGCTGCAGGCTGCGGTGTTAGTATAAAACTGTTTTAATCCACTTGAAGCAAATTGGTAAGGTGAAAAAGCTTGAAAGGTGGGTACCTCATGAATTGAGTGAAGCAAATCAATAAACGCGCGTTGACTGCTGCGTTGCATTACTCAACCGGCACAATAATGAAGGGATTTTAAATCCAATCATTACCTGTGATGAAAAGTGGATCCTGTACGATAATCGGAAGCGCTCATCGCAATGGCTGAACCCTGCCGAACCAGCCAAACCATGCCCCAAGCGAAAATTGACTCCAAAAAAGTTACTTGTGAGCGTTTGGTGGACTAGTGCTGGTGTCGTTCACTACAGCTTTCTTAAATCTGGCCAGACGATTACGGCAGATGTCTATTGTCAGCAACTGCAAACCATGATGGAAAAGCTAGCTGCTAAACAATCGATGCTGGGTAATCGCTCTAGGCCACTGCTGCTTCATGATAACGCTAGACCACACACTGCACAACAGACGGCTACCAAATTAGAGGAGCTTCAATTGGAATGTCTAAGACATCCACCGTACTCTCCGGACCTTGCCCCAATAGATTACAATTTTTTTCGAAATTTGGATAACTTCTTGCAAAGGAAAAAATTCAACTCCGATGGGGCAGTCCAAACCGCCTTCAAAGATTTTATCGATTCCCGTCCGAATGGTTTTTTAAGTAAAGGGATCGATGAACTACCTATGAGATGGCAAAAGTGCATAGATAGCAATGGTACATACTTTGATTAAATAAATATATTATAATAAAAAAAATCGGCTTTATGTTCCTCCCATACTAAACGTCAATTTCATATGTAAGGACCTAATATAAATAGTTTCGTCTCTGCGAGTGATATAATAATAAACGGAATATAGAATGACACTTATTTTGTCGTAAAACAAAATTAATGTTTCAAACGGAAAGGTTGCGGTCCTGTATTTAATCCCAGGTTTAAGTTGTGTGCTGGTGCTAAAGCCGGGAAACACTTAATGAAACATTAACCATCTTGCACTTGGGGAGAAACGAATACCCCTTCAGAATTCTCCATTGCAAACAAACTATCCTGAGGTAATTACGAATGAAAAATTTCGTAGTTTAGGAACATTTGCATATAAAAATATTTGGGAACAGATTGAATGATAAAAAAAAGATATGTTTGATAAACGATTAGGGATTTCAATAACGAAGTCAAAGAGCAGACAAACAAAGCAGCGGTTATATCCGGATGCATTAAGAGACACTCTATGGACCAATAAGCATATGCTTGTGGAAAGCAAAGTCAGAATATATAAAACATACATAAGACCTATAATGACATACGGTACCGAAGCAAGAGCGGACACGGTGAGAACTAAAAACCTCCTCAGAACTACCGAGATGAAGACCCTAAGACCCATTGCGGGCAAGACCCTCAGAGACAGAGTACCCAATCCGGAAATCCGCAGAACCTGCGACATACAAGGTATTGTAAGATGGAGCAGGCAGAGAAGGTGTTTCTGGAGGGACCATGTCGAGAGAATGGAGCAGACGAGACTTCCCAGAGCCGTTATGCGCGGGATTTCAGAGGGACGCCGACCACCAGGGAGACCACGAAAGAGATGGAGAGAGAGCTAGACGTCCTCGTCACAAGACCAGGACTGACCTGTTAACACAGATCAAGGATCTAACAAAAGAAGAAGAAGGATTTCATCAGGTTACATGAAATACATAAGTCTATGGTGAAATTAGTGTGAATTAAATATTTTTTTGATAGATTACTTTCAAATTGATTCATCCGATTTGTTTAAAATGTCATCGAGGTATTAGGTATATTAAAAATTTACCTGCTAGCGTCGTTTGAGATGTGGTGCTACATAGGCGCATGGCGAGGATCCATTGGTCATAACATATCCGAAACGACGAGGTGTTGAGCAGGGTGGGCGAAAAGAGGCGGCTCCCGAACAGAATCGCCCATCAAGGGGCAATTTGGATTAGCCGCAATATAAGGCCGTGCCTGCGTTTTACCATCGTCGAGGGAAATGTTGAAGGCAACAATCGTACAGGTTGCCCGAGATCAAGCTACGTAGACCAGATTAGCGGAGATGTGCGCTGTAGCACCTACCGAGAAATGAAGAACAGTTTATTCCTAGGATTGCGACCCAAAAAAACCTAATTTAATTATAATAATCATTATTGATATTCTTGTTAGTCTCGTAATTGAGACATTTACCAAGTGATCTAGTTAGAGTCTAATTCTAGACCAAGAAGTTAAGTTTTTTTTCGCATAAAACAGGTGTTCACTTTAGTTTGAAAATATTGACGTGTGTTCCATGTATGGATCTCTAAAAATAATGTGTGAACCGAAATTAAAAGCAAGCCTTCATGAACCAAATCTGGATATTTTCCAGCTCATAGTTTGCAATGCACTAAATGCAATGGGAGTTGTTTTTGTTTTTGTTTATCATCGCTAAAATAAGTAACCTGGTTTTGGGCCAAGGCACCGAAATAATAACATTGGTTTAACTATAAACTGGGTATAACTGAGTACCGGAAGGTTTGAAAGTGTAATTTTACTTCTGTAAAAAAAAATTCAACCACCTTTTTTCTCGATTCAGCATTCGATAATGGTAATAAATAATATTACAATAATGTTATTGTGCGAAAACTTATTACATTAATAATATTGTATCTGAGATTCTTGAAATGCATTCAAACGAATTCAAAAGAATTTTTAAAAGAAGGTTAAAAGAGGGGAAGAAAAAGCACCATTGTGTTGAAATTTTCACGAAATTAGCGCTATATGAATTATCCATTATTAATAACAATTTACAAAGGCATGTCAAAAGTTGTAGCAAAAGGAGTTTTTTAAAGATTACCTTTAAAAATGTAAAAAAAATGTTTATCTCGAAGAATAATCCGTCTAAAATGATTTTGTAAAATTTTATTTGAAACGCTCGTAAAAATGAATAATTGACTTTTATAAATTATAAGGATTACATCAGAAAAAACTACAGAAGGAAAATGCGTCCTAAAAGTAATTAAATACGGTTTTTTATCAAAATATAAAATCATAATTCTTCAAAAAAAACACTTCAAGAAGCGCCTAAAAAATCATTTTTTCGGGATGTCGCACCTGTAAAGCGCCCTTGAAGCGTCTCTTACGCAAAAATGGCGCTATATAAATTAACATGAACATAACATAACATAAAATTACCGCCTATCTCATTAAAACAGTACATAAAAATATATATAGTAATATAATTCCAGTTTAATTCCAGTTTAATCCTTTTTTAGACACATATTATCGCTTATACAGTGTATCTCATAGCTAGTAGTAAAAACTTCGGAGGAGTATTCCTCATTAAATTTTGAATAGAAAATACTATTTCACACTGCTTGAAATGTCAATAGTAACGAAGATAAGCAACATCAAAATTTGCAATTCTGTTTCAATATTTTTGATTTATTTACTGTACAACGTTGAACTATGACTACAGTAACTAATATGGAATATTTGAAGTTTATTCGCCTCAATACGAGTCAAATTAAATGACAAAACCTCGCAAAAAAGTACCTAACAGTGTAATGAATGTAAACGTGGTTGCACTGTAGAATGTTGCGCATTCCGTGGACGGATGTGATCAGCAACTCAGATGTGCTCCAGAGAGCCAGAACCGAGAGAGAGTTGTTGGCGAATATCAAAGTTCGAAAGGTGTCGTAATTGGGCCATGTGCTTAGAGGGGAAAAGTACTAGAGATGCCACGAACAGTGATTTCGCCGAAGCGCCGAATATTCGGCGACACTTAGTACATTTCGCAGGTGACAGGTTTCGACCTGCATCATTGAAATGCGCGCCGTGGGCATATTTGCTTCATTTGCGGGTATTTCTATAAAAGAAAAAGAAAAAAAGTCAATGAAAATGATAAAACCATTGAGATGCACGACAGTTTCATTAACTGTTTTGAGGAAGTCGCTACAGAAAATATGCACACACATGAAGATGTGGAACAGAAAAGTTCAATTGCAAATTAAATTGATTTTTACAAGAAAACTCTTGGAAGTGGTGGTCAGCAAACGCAAAGCAGTATCCAAGCCTAGCAGAATTTGCTAAGATTTATTTATCATCTCCCTATCTATTTAGCAGTGAGCGGCTATTTTCGGAAGCAGGTATAATTTATGAGGAAAAGCGCAATCGTATGCTATCAACAAATGCCGAAAAATTTGTTTGCATTCATGATAACTTACCACTGATAGATTTTAAGTATTAAATATGCTGATTTTTTCTTAAACAAAAAAAATATGTGAGTAATATTTATTATGCGTTTTCTTTAATGATTTGGTATTCGGTATTCGGCCGAATATTGCGAACAATTTGACAAACGAAAAAAAGTAGCCGAATAGGCCGAATACCGAATAGTAGCCGAATATTCGTGGCATCTCTAAAAAGAACGACCTTTTGCATTTCATAATTAAGGGCAAAGTCGAGGGAAAACGAGGAGTCGGCAGGAAGCAGATCTCATGGCTCCGTAATATACGAGATTGGACAGGAATAAGGACAGTGGAAGAGCTGTTTCGAGCCGCTAGAGAGATGTACTCTCAAGTGATAGAAAATGTTGGAAGAACTTGACGCGACAGTAGGATAAGAGAGTAAGTCGTTTCTGAACGTAGTGTGCATGCAGCTCTAACCAAAAATACCCCTATCAAAGAAACACACTGCAGTAAGAAAAATTAACTTTCCAACTTCGGAAAACTAGCAGACGCAAAGATAGTCCATCTATCCGGGTTATTTTGAGTATTCTTCTTTAGATCCACATCTGAATTGCTTCAAGTCGCCTTATCAATTCTTCGGTAGGTGTCCATGCTTCAATTCAATAAAATAATATTGAACATTTCTCTCGGAACGCTAAAATGTAATGTAGCAGTTTTACCAAGCTTGCAGTCACACGCATTCAGCAATATAAAGGTCCCATTATAATTAATGGACTGGACGAGACATTAACTTTATCGCAACGGGTGAATGACCTCCTCATTTCTTTTGTCTCGGAGATAATAGTCCCTGGAAAATATTACTTAAACTAGGCATATTTCGAATGGTCTATTATCAAATATAATCATTGTGATTTTTTCAATATAATTTTTATATGCCTTTTTATATATTTTATTTACTTTTATTTTGAGAAATAACTTGAAACTAGATACATGTGAATTAATATCTAACTGTACAATTATTTTGTAAACTATGCCTGTCTCAACACAGATTCTTCTAGTGAGACAGGCATAGTACAACCCAAATTGTATACTATGTACTGTACAGGATGTCTCATAGCTAGTAGCAACAACATTACAGGTGGATTTATGACTTGATAACGAGTCGAAAATGTTGGAACAACCATGACATATTACATATCAATAGTTGTCGAGATATGTAATATCAAAGTATGCATTTAAAAAAATATATATATTTTATTTTTTGCAAAAATTTGAACTATCATTACCATAACTAATATCGATTATGAAAAATTCATTCGCATGAATACAACTCACATAAAATAATAAAAACCTTGTAAAAAATATATATTTTCAAATCAATTGGTATTCACGAATAATGGAGAAATATTACGAAATATATTTAATTTCTCTGTGACTAGGCAAGATTTTGAGGAATCGTGAGAAAATAAGAAAATTTTTATACATTTTTTATTCAGAATGCCAGTCTTAGAAATAAATACCCTCAGTGGAATTATCTAGAACTAGATATTTCGTTCGCTCGAGACATCTAGAGCTTAAAGGATTCTTTATATATAAATGTTACCTTGACACGTCATTGGTTAGATCTGAACTAAACCTGGGTTCTTAGTTCCCCATATCTTCGGTCGCTCATCCCCCAATCCCTCTGACAACCGTTGAGTCTGCCTTGAAAATGTAAAAAAAACCTTATCGAATAAACCCTCAGTACACAAATAAAGTTTAGCGTTAAACGTACTTGTTATAAAAACAGAGTAAGCTTGAATTGATTGCATTAAGGGGGAATACCTAACTACGAAGCGCGAAAAAGGGCAATTATTGTGAATTTTTAAAAGAAAATCTATATAAATTATGATATTTATATCATTTCTCTCTGAAAGTACATACTTTAAAGAATATGTAAAAATAAATTATAAAAAAATATTCAACATTGGCGAAAAATTCTTGGGTTTTATCGACTGCCGAAAAAAAGGTCCTCCGCGGTGACCACTCCCATTTCATCTGTAATCATCAGAATAAAAAAAAACAAAAAGATTATCAAAATTCATACTATAATTTAATCTTTGACTTAGGGGTTTTTGTAAAAATATAGATTTTTGACATAATGGTGGGCGTTTGCAATTCAAATAGCGTTTTTTATGGAAAAAATCGGGTTTATTATGCCGATAAAATGAAACTAAGTAACTTTAAAAAAATCCTACGACAAAGACTAGATAATTATGTATTTGATTGGTTCAGTGGTTGTCGAGATATTTTGGTCACCGATTTTCAAAACATGGTTTCTAGTAAAACGCGTTTGAAAATTGAGCAATATATGAAAATAAACAATTTGTTATTATTTTAAATTTTAGCTTGAAATTTTCACCAGATATTTATAAGACCGCAAGCTTTAAGAAAATGTAAAAATTTAAAAATCGATTTTTTCAAAATGTCTAGGTAGGTATTCACCCTTAAAGCATCTGATGGGAATTTTATTGTTTGAAAGTAAACTAATATAGTAATCACAAGTTATATATATAGGTCAAGATTGAATGTGATTAACAATGAAGGAAGTTTGAATATGATTAAAATAATTTTTAATTTAAATGCATAAGAAATAGTCCCGTACTATCGGAATGAATTTGCAAAGTAATGTCGCATATTTATTTATCTACGTATTATCAACAAGCTAGTGGGTTTTGACATACATATTTATGGTATAAGCATTGTATGCATAAAAAGTAACATTTTATTTAAATAAACGATAGTGACAAAAAACGTTTGTAAAAAAAATGTTGTTAAAAAATGTAAGCAAATAAAAAGTAAAAAATAAATAAATAGCAAAAAAATAACATTATTATAAGACATGTTATGTTCAGCGCTGGTTGAAAGCTTTGTGGTAAAGCATTCCGCCGACATAAGAGTATTAGACCTCATGAACGAACTCGACAATAACGTTCGGGCGGGCTCAAGTGCAATGCTCCCTCTCTCTCTCTGACCGCAACACCGAAGCCCATGTGAGTATTTAATTGATGATTAGAGTCCGTTCACTTTAGGTAAGCCACTTGTAACACGTAAATTGTGCAGTGGTATTCCTTTTTTAAAGCAACTCCGTTGGCCACTTCAGTAACACTTTGACCGGCGAGCGAAGCGGTCGTTTCTTTTTTTAATATTTTGAAATGTCGAAATGTATTTTGAGGGTCGTTATTAATTATTACCACCATCTCCCATGAAAAATCACGGGACATAGTAATTATTAATAACGACCCTCGAACCTGAACCGCGCGCTGATTGACGTGTCACACTCAAGCGCCTGGGCCTCATTAGCGGCTAGTCATTATCAGTGTTGTAACTGTAGACTAATTCCAGAGAGTTACGAACAGACTGATATTCAAAATTGGGATAGTTGATGATTTTCGTGTTGTTTTTTTGAGGTAACCATGGTCACAAATAAGTCGTTTGCGACCAAATAATCCTAACAGCGCCATCTATCATCACACACATATGATACATACGTTCGAAGACAATTATAATTGTTGAATTTTTTTATAAACTGCACATTTAACATTTTTTTCATTTATTTTAATTTTTTTTTTATTAAATTAATATATATATATATATATATATAATATTTTTACAATCATACATAAATGTTTACAATTCAATATTTTTCAATAATACCTCACCAAAAAGAATTATAATTCTTGTGTGTCATAAAATTCAAACATGACAAATATTATAGTAAATAAGTATGAGTACTTATTTATATTTTATTTTAGATCATTTAGGTCAGTAGTAGTCATTGATAACGCATCTTATCATAATGAGGTCCTCAATCCTGCTCTTACCTCAAATTCGAAGGCTGATATGATTACATGGCTTTTAAGAAAGGGCATAGAACTCACCAGGACTATGCTGAAAGTATAAATTTGCTCAAAACGAAACACAGAGTATGCAATAGATTCTATTTTCCAAGAACATGGACACGAAATATTAAGATTGCCACCATATCACCCGGAGCTCAATCCTATTGAGAAAATATGGTCACACATTATAGGATATGTGGCCTCTAATAATGTTGGTATGACATTTGAATCTATGAAGAAGTTAGTTTTGGAAAAAAGTCGATAAAATAACCATCAGCGAATGGGAAAATGTTTGCAGACATACAAATAGAATTGAAACTGAGTACGCGATAAACGATACTCAAATGGATGAAGTCACAGACTTTCATAAATTTAATATAAATTTAGACGAAGATTCGGAGTTCGATACAGGCGACAATAGTGTATCTGATTATAATTCATTATAAAAATTTGAAATTATTTAATTTTATTAAAAAAGCTTAAATTCAATGTTTTCATTTTATTTTGAAATCATTCTTATTTTTAAAACAAAATCAGATAAGCTATTGGATTCTAGTTACGGTTACGAATAGATTTCAAAATAATTATTATTTGGGGATTTAAAAAATTAGATAGTTTTTTTTATAATACATATATGCTTATTTTAGGTTAAAAAAATAAAATACTGTTTATATATTTTTTGCGCCTAACATTTACTCAAAAAAATAATGTTTCGAGTTTTTGTAAATGCACTGTAACTCACACCAATGCAAGTGGCTTTCTTAAAGTGAACGGAGTCTACCTGTGTGCCTCGCTTACTAGATTGCCATTCTTACACTACATTTATACACAAGGGTCTCTCATTGTCATTTGCTGCTACGAATTTCCGATTTTTGAAAGTTGTATATATACCTATTCAAAACCTTGTTAAAAATCTACTTTAAAAATACAGAGATATCATTACCAGCTGCGAAATCTATATTGTGTACTATTTCGTGAGAAAAGACTACAGATGTCTCTAGCATAGTTCAATCAAAATATACGGAAGGTTCCAAGGTTTGTAACATACATATACAACTTTCAAAAATTTTATAATGTGTGGATGTTCTTACGATGGAATTGGTAAATGTTGCATTATGTGATTACTTAAGCCAGCTCGTAAGGTTATAAGCCCTGGGCCATCGTATAAGAGACTTTCATACACGTTTCTCATATAAATAGCTTCGTCTCTGTGAGACTTATATAATAAATTTAAATTAAATAATAATATTAATAAAATAATAATCCCGCAGCAGACAAATCCAGTAATTGTGTCCTCAGAACGTACAAAAAATATTGTTAATTTAATAAAAAAATTAAAAGTTCTAAAATATTATAGTTTCAATTATAATTGCGTGGTTTTTCAAAAATATATTTAATAATAATCTTTTAAACGTTTAAGTCTCCTGAAAGAAAGATATAAAACCGACAAATGGTCGTAGAACGATAACTGTTGAAAAGATTTATGGAAATTGGGATAATTCCAATTGTCAAATTTCGCACCATTGCACTTAAAATAAAATTCGAACATTTTTCAAGTCTCATTTTTCTCTCGTAAAAATAAATGGACTTATAATAATCACGAAAACATGATCTATAGGTATTATAAGTAATACTTTTTTCATATTTTTATCCTGTTTTATGAGTGGGTGGCTTTTCTGTTGTCGTAGTGTGTAAGTACATGCGTCATTATTTTTTGTTTGTTCTCTTCTTATTTTAAAAGATTTTATTACAAACTAGCTGTTTGTACCCGGCGTTGCACAGGTTAAGGATTAAGTTGAAAATAAATTTGTGGGGGGAAACAAAGGTTCCATTGTTTTGCAAAGTCTACGTTTTATTCCTACGCATTATATGATATATTATAAATAAAGTTAGGGTCCTACATCTAGAGGCAAAGGGTCGTAAACTGGATGCTCTAGAAATACTAGAAATTAATAAAGCAATAAAAATAAAAATAACCTAATAAACATTCAAATACCTGCGTCATCCCCATTATTGAAATAAGTATTATTGTATGTAAAAATTAATTACTGTTGTATTTTGTCAATAAATAACTACCCCCACCCCCCGTCCTCCCTTTACATTCGATTTGTCGGCCATATTGATTTACAACTAATTCTAATATTGCCTCTGAGGATGATGGTTGCGCCCATCAAAAGCGCTTAGACTTATATAACTCAAATAAGTGGAATAAAATGTGGTGTATAAATTATTGTGTTAATCATGAACTTCTAACCTGTAAATGAAACAACGCTTAATTATTGAACATTTACATTTTCATATACGTAGAAGATATAATCAAAGCCCAACTCTGCTTTTAAAATATAACAATGTCCTTAGGTTTTCACGGCCGTTCAGAATCTTTTGTATATAGTTTTCTGGGATATTCTGCCGTGTATATGTGACCTCTCGGTCCATCATCAGGGCCCGATGATGGACCCTGCAATGGACAGAATATCCCAGAAAACTATAAACAGAAAATATTTTTACCTCACTCTATAAATAAAAGCGATGGCGCTTACGAGATTGAAATAAATGATGGATTTCTGTTTTTGATGGAAGGAAAGCACCCACGCTTTTTTGTCCGAAAATAATTATTAACTTTTTAGTAGATACATTTAAATGTGGTTTAAATTTTATTATGTAATTTAATTTTCTATTTTTTAGTTTTAATTATCCAGCGTTCAGTAGGTAACATTTTGGTGAGCTTCTTAACTAATTTCGCATATAAATTTTAGTTTTAACACTGCCCAGTGAAAAAATATTTGATTAATTAATTATGTTGGATTTCTTGGTTTATTATTAAATCTGATTTACGTATTTTAAAATTGATTTGTGTTTTGTCATCGACAATACGTCTGTATGCAAAATTTTAACTCGATTGGAAATTGGAAAGCAGATGAAATATCGGTAATAAAAAAAAATAAGTGTTTGAAAAGAGAAGTAGGTACCTGCTTTTTTATCCGGTTCATGGGTTGTTTAAATTAATCAAAATACATATTATCTTTGCAATAAAGTCGGCCACTATCGATACCAAATGGCGCAAATAATGATGAGATATAAAAATAACGAGGTACTAAAAGAAGTAAAAAAATGCATAATTCTTTATGCAACAATGTTTGTCACTAATGCTGCCAGATGACGCAAATAATGAGGTATAAAAGAAGGGCTCAGATACTTAGTGAATTTGTTTTTAGTGTTTCTTTTCTCAATGACACAATTTCGTCAATAATAATAACAGATGGCGCTGTTTATAACAAATGTTTTTATTTAGTTATTTATTTAATTAGTTTATTTTTAAGTAGCGGTGTTTTTTTTAACATTTAGATTCGAACTATTCACATAAAAAATTACCTCTGAAAATGTATAAATTACGTTTCTGTACGTAGGATGGATCGATTTGCGAATTATGGAGAGTTTCTTTGTATTTTTTAGGCATTTAATAATGTCTGCAGTCTGTGGTTATTGTTGGCTTTTTCTTTCATTTTATTTCTGAGATATCAAATCGACATTCCACATTGCTTCGAAGCCCCACTCGAAGAGCTCAAGCTTAAAATTAGTAGGTACAGGTTGCACTATAAAAAACTAGCACAAATACATGAATAATGGAAATTAATAGAGCACAAGTATCAAAATGTTCATTTTAAGATACAAGGTAAAAGCTGAATATAACGAAAGTCTTTTAGTATTTTACACCCTTCTTCATTCATATTTTTAACACTACCACACGCCGGTAGATTTATTTCCATTTGAGAAAGACCATCGAATTAGTATGTGTACGAGGTACATTGTTTTTTTGTGTAGGTGTGTATACCCGTAATCATCAACACGATGAAACAATGTGGAACATGTATACAACTTTCGAAAAATGTTATAATGTGTGGATTTTCTTACGATGGCACTTATTTATTTGTTTATATATTTATTTAAGGCCCAAATAGGCTTTTAAAAAATACACAATAAAAAAATTACATAAGACAAGATATGCAGTTAAGTAGATTCAAATACAAGTTTACAGTTACAAGTAAAAATCACAACAGACAGATAGTAAAGTTATAAAGATTACAGTACATTAAGAGTATAAAGTACATATAAAGTACATATAATATACATGAATAAATTAAGAAAAGATCTGAAAAAGAGAAGCTTAAACAGGAAGAAAAAAAAGAAACATTTATTTATCCATAACAATTTAGTTGAGACGTAAATAATTGTTTCATTTTAGTCCTATACACTGTTACACTATCAGCAAAAATGTCGACCACCTCCACATGTTCATTCCCCAACGAGTGTATTCTGGTGATTACGGAGTTTGCTAATGCATTAGTTCTGATACTTCCTCTATAATACAAAAGTTTTCTGTATTTTGATGACCTCGATGGTGCATATAAGTCGATCAGACTAACAATATAGGGGCAATCAATCATGTTATTTATGATCCTATACAGAAATATTAGGTCTGTCACGGTACGTCTCACAGACAAGTCTAATAGTTGCAGACGACTGAGGAGATTTTCATAATTGATATCCTCCAAGCATATATTTAATTATTTATGGTTTTTGTGTTTAATTTGTAGAACTCCATATTTATTTTTAGCGAAATTTAAATTAAATTAAATTTTAATAAATATTCTTATTAAGTTCTACGGGTTAAGTATTTTTATATGTTACAGCTGTTTCGGCTTGTAAGGCCATTATCAAACAGTGGATATACCACGTACAAACGACTTATTTATACAATTTTAAATTACCCCTTCCCCTTTAGAGTAATTAGATATTTGTGGTGAAGCCCTGTAGTAATGTACGTTTTTTCCCGGGCACTTATCATTAAAGGTGCCTCGGTTAACGTTATGCTTAATTATCAAAATTCCCCGTTTTCTGCAAGTGTTATTTATAAATATTATTTTAATTTATGTCCTTGATTATTGGTTTTTTAAAAATATTTAGAAGTGGAGAGAAGATCATTTTTTGTTGATTATTTAAAAGTTTAATATTTGGATCCTTTTTATATTTATTTATTTCTAGTTGCTCAAGTAAATTCATCCTAAAACCTTTTGTTTCTATATGTAAAGGTTTTGGTTTGTTATCACCTTGCGGGACGTGGTTTTCATTTAATAAATGGCACAAAACCAATAAATGGCAAAAAAAACCATGCCATTATTAGTCATGCCAGCTCATACACGTTGTAAGTCAGTCCTGGGCCATCATGTAAGAGACTTCCATACACGTTTCTCATATAAATAGATTCGTCTCTGCGAGACTTCTATAATTTATCTCAATTAAAAATACAATTTATATTAGCAAGAAATGAAATCACACAAAGTCAATACAAAACTTCTCAGAATATTTTTTTGAGTTTGTTCAAATCTTTCAGAACAGTGCTGGATTTATGTCACAGAGACATTATTAATCAATTAATGTATATTATAGATATTTCACAGAGACGAAACTGTATTTATTATGGGAAAGTAGGTGAGATATCTATAATATACAAAACTTCTCCTTGGACTCGCCTGAAATCGACTCAAAATATTTAGAAAATCGCATGATTCGTGGTAATAAGTGAAATGAAATCTGTTCGAGCAGCGCGCATCGCACGGAAACATTTATTCCGAGTAATATGTTCACGCCACAGGGGGTAGGGATGGTATCAACGTCATTTTAGGGGTGCCGCACAGTGGTCGGAAAAGACAATCTGAGCGAGCGAAATTATTTTACTGTTTATTTGTATTCTATACCTATTAAATAATAAAAATAAACCAATTTAAAGATATAAAAAATAAAATACATGCAGTATTGAAAACTTGATTATACCACCTAACCACACTTTATATTTAATTCTAAATTTGTCTTTATGACGTCCAAAATTGATCCACTTTCGACGTATTTGTCCACAAAAATTTAAAAAAGTTTTTTTTATTATACCTTGTTGTATTAAACAGCTTTTTTTACTTCCTTTAGAAAAGTCTTGCTCCTTTAACCATACTTCAAACAGTTTTTTCCTTGGTAATCCGAGAGCTGGAAAATAAATAAATTCTGAATACAGGCATACCGAAGTGCACTCCGATTGATTTTAAATCTGTAGCCAAGGTATTAGAGAACGATAGTTTACAACAATTAGAATCAATACAGGTCAATCCCAGTTTTGGCAGTCTAAGGCCCGGTTGTTTCAAGTTCGATCAAAGTAAGCGGTCGATGAAAGCATAGATTTTTACGAAAACGGATCGTCTGATTGGTGGAGAACGTAAAAATCTATGCTTTAAAAGAACGCTTACTTTAATCCAACTTGAAACAACCGGCCCTTAGGCATGCGGAAAAAATTTGCGATATTTTGTGTTTATTTTAAAAAATTTACGATATTTTGTATTTATATCGTGGCTTTGTAGAATATTAATTGAATAAAAATGTGAATTATATTAAAAAAAAGTTACCTAAGTTTATCGATTCCATAGTTCGAAGAATAAAATTCGAAAATATAAACACACTCGCATCCGACTGACAATAACTCAACTTTATTTTTTTGCAACAACATGTCACTACCTGCTCGACTAAACACGAGGGGTTTATTCTAGGTAATTAATTATTAGTGGGACTTTATTACCCAAGGAACTAAGTTTATTTCGCTGCATATATATTATTTTTATTACGACTTTCGTTTTTTGAATTTTGCGCGCACAGAATCTAATTTTCAACCTTTGTGTGCCGTGGCGGGAAGGTTTTTGTTACTCCCGCCAGAATTTTGTTAATAACTCTAAAAGTTTTCGAGCATCGCGGTCACATTTTGTATGCGGTATTTTACAACAGGGCTTCCATAAAGGGCATCGTGGCTTTTCTCAATTTTATAACGAACTAGCGGACCGTATCCGGCGCTGTCCGCGATCCGGTTTTAGTTATTATTTAAAATAGGGATGGGAAGAGCGAGGCGCCATTGTTTTGTGCAGGAACAAAATTAAAATTAAATTAAATACCTAGTTAAAACAAAAGTTAGTCGGAACAAAATTATAATTAAATTATATAGCTAGTCGAAATTAAAATTAAATTAATTAAATATAATTATGGGCGGCAGTCGATCTATTAATTACGTCATTATTCATTGTGAATAAAATATCGGTGTGCCTCTTGACTGGACGTATAAAATAATATTGTTTTCTAACTATCTAAATTTTTAAAATCAATCTACATTAAGTAGATACATACCTGCTTAACACGTGATCATAATAATTTTAATCCGATTCATTTAAGAATACAATCCGTATTCTACTGAAATAAACTTTAACTAACATAGAATTGCATTATAAACATAATTACTTACCATTTCCCTTCATCCAATCGATCTAAAACTTCGCAGGCAGACTCGTGGCGACGATAAAAATGGTCTAACAAATTTTCGTATAATTTTTTAAATAATTATAGTATAATTTTGGATTTTTTTAAATTTTAATGTTTTTTTCATATTGGAATCAATACAAATGAGTAATGACCCCGACACGTGCAGTAGGCACAAAACCTGATTCAATGAGAAAGGTAGTGTAATAAAAACTTGGTTAATGGGTTTTTTTTTTGATTCAATTTAATTATATGTATTTTGTGAACTCCGTGTTTTAACAACTTTAAATCGATAGCTATGCCCATGACGACTAAGTGACCAAATAAAAGGCTGAGAGGCATCAATACATAAATAATGTATACATTAACCAGTGTAGAGTTTTCAATAACTCATAATTAGTTCATACATATATTAGTTAATGTATACATTATCGAAATTTAACACTTTTTCTGTAACACATATCTATAAACATCCGTACGCATGGAAACTGTAATTTAGGACTGAACAAATATTAATTAAATAATTATTTTCTTATGAAAAAGACGATTTCAAATTCTAGCCGTAATCTGTGGCTACGACTTCTTCTGTATGCAACTTTATATGAATGCTTTTCCTATTTTACTTTATGCCGGCACCAAATTTGTTTCTTGAATTCTAAGAGAGTCCTGAACTGAACTGAACATAATATTTTCCTACTGAAGGCGCGTTGTATTCGCCCTATCATTACATCTGTGAGTTTTATGTAGTTGGCAAGTGAATTTTTCGCGCTGTAGCGTGTGTTTCTTAGAAACTTATAGGTGAGAGCTAAGCGCACGTCACATACTTAAACCTTCCAAATTATAATAATTTTTATCAAAAAAATTTTTTATTTGCGAATTTTTTAAAGAATTTTTTTTAATAAAATAAATAAATACTTATTCCTTAGAAACAGACAAGTAAAAGTACCGTCATTTTTGACGGGATGAAGCTTGTACTGTCACTAATTCCATACTGATATACTAAATGTTTTGTATGTGTTACAACTGACAATTTGCTTTGAAAATCATTTGCTAATGAAGTAGCGCTGTTTGACTAACAAGGATTATCACTTTTATTAGAATTATTGAGTTCACTAATTACAGTTTATGAATCTATTTCTGTTTATTTGAAATAATGTAGGATACATTGTAAAGAATGTTCATTAGATGAAAGTTTTCGAACCTTTTATATGCAATGTGAATACATTTATTCAGGATGACACCATAACGTTCTTGATATGTCATCATTTTCTCGTTTTTATAATAGCGAAAAGAAATTTATAATTGAATAACTCAAATTCCTTATTTTTAATTACATATTTAAACCGTCTTCGAAATATATCAGACATATTTGACGTCAAATGTATGTACACTGTATATAATATATACTGCTAACCAATAATATATTGTATAAAATATATACAATATATATATGTTTAGTACGTGAATATAAATTACTGATGAAGCAACTAAAAATTATAAAGAGAACGATTATTATAGTAATATTAAAAAAATCTACTTTCTTAACATAAACACTCTTCACAAAATTCCCAGTCCCAAAATTATAAAATATTTACAAAAAAATCTCTTCTAAAAATCAACAAATACTTAAAGAAAATATTTATGCAAATCTTGAAACAAGTAGGTACCTTTATCCTTAATTAAAATTTCAAAATATTTTCAAAATATCTAAATGTATCACAACAATATTAGCAAAATTAAATATATTTAGAAATAAAATATTTCAATAACCTCCTTGTAAAAATTAAGAAAATAACTGATATTAAACACATAAAAAAGTAAATTAACACTACAAAAACAATGAAACAATAAATGTTTTTTTTTTAAATATATGCATAAAACATATGTAATTATATAAAAGTGTAGATCCCTCTCGGAGAGATACAGCGAGAAAATAGTAGTATTATTTATAGTTTTAATTATAAAACGAGCTGTAACCTATAAAAAATGACGGTATTTTAACATGTCGGTTCCTAAGTATAAAATAGAAGAAAAAAATTTTTTATACTATAAAGAAGTTACGGACATTACACGAAGTTCCGACGAATGGACGGACAGACAACGAAATTATTATAATTGGGATGAAAGAAAAATGTAACAAATAGTAAGTTACCTAAGTTCGAATGACCTAAGTTTATGCCTACTGAACGCCACGAAAAATCGAGTCTACTACATACTTCTAATGTAAAACATTTTAAATAAATAATGCCTCACTATATTTAGGCCGGGCATTTCTCTGTCTTCCTTAAAAGGTCTCCCACATAGTACCTACCCTTAGTGATAAAGTAGAAGGCGCTTCGTGACATAAGACGCCGTCATCTGCGTAGGGATAATATATGAGAAAGGTTTAAACAATAAATAATACAAAAACCTTTATCGTATGGTTAACAACCATATTAATCCTGACTGGAAAAGCACTCCAAAAATATGAATAGTCTGTCTAAACGTGATCCAAACAGATTGTTTATTTCATGGACATAAGAATTTCGAGTATGGAGAAAAAATATTATACGAAATGTTTATAAATATTAAACAGTTACCTATTTTTAGGTCATATATTATTATGGGGCGTTCTTAAATCTGACGTATCGTAAATAAACGAGATAAATGTTATATAAAAAGAGCTGACCTTTTTCTCGACTTAATTCTGTGTATTTTTCCGCCATACGAGGTGTTTACCCAATAAAATTCGGATATGTTTACGTTTATAGAATTTAGATTCTGCTTAAGAATGTTCGCAAATGGCAGACGCAACACTGAATGCGATCAAAATATTACTAGGAAAACATTATACAAAAAACTTTATTATATACGAACGAATGTTACTCAGATTCATATTTATTTCTCAGTTCAAAGATCTTGCAAGATCAATAAAAATAACATTATTTATTAGCTAATAAAAATATTTTCAAAATAACATTGACGTACACACTACATAAGTTGGAGAAGCATTGCGAAATTTTGACGAAACAACTCATGTTGATTGTTTTTATTATTTTTTAATTTATTAAGGCGATCGTCGTGTTTAAAAAAAATGTTTTTGAACATAGTATGCAATGAAATGCGCGCGTGATGCAATGGAAATTTTCACACTATGAAGTTAGCTGTCAAAGAGAGGAGACTATTTAATATATTGGCTAAGTTCATGTGTCAGAAATCATGTGAAAGTGTAAGATATACAACACAGCACGTGGTTTATTTACGCATCCCGAAGAAGTATAACTTCTGACGCGCGTACTTAAGTACACGCACGCACTTTTAATTTTATTTATTAAACACCAGCTGTAACCCGACAAAAAATACGGAATATTGGTTCGCGTATTTGCTGAGCCCTAGTATACAACATGTCACGTAATTAACGCAAACCCTGAAAGTACTTTGCTTGGAATCGGATAATAAATCTTTTAAAAGTTTTCTAAATAAACTAATGCCCGGTTGTTTAAAGTTGGATTAAAATAAAAGTTCATTTAAAGCATAGATTATTACAGAAACGGATAGTTTGATTGGTGGAGAGCGAAAAAATCTTTATTTAACGGACTTTTACTTTTATCCAACTTGAAACAATCGGCCCTAAAGCCAAAGGACAATTACGAAAACGAACATCTCAGTACATTGACCAAGGTGGTGGACATATAGAAAATGTTATAATAAGAAGACCTATGAGCGTAAATTAATCTGTAAGTTTATTTCTTATTATTTAATAATTATTAAATAATTATGTATTGTCAAACACTTGTTCTGTTGCCATGTAGAGTAGGTGACCATACTTGTTGTCCCAAAATGAAGATAACTTATTTCTTTAATAAACAATATTTAAGCTGTATTTAAAAATGTCAGATATCGACCCAGTAGCCGATTCTTAACAAAGTACTTTCAGGGTTTGCGTTAATTACGTGACATGTCGTATATTTATAATATCGCTTTGGCGGTCCATGGAGAGGCGACCGTAGCAACATGCGTAGAGCGGCCGGTTCCGGTTTGCTGGCTCAGGTTCGAGCCCCATATCTTTTTAATTTGTTTTTTTTTGCTGTGAATTCGAACGAAATTACGGACGTTACATGAAGTTACGGGGACAGACAGATAAACGGACGGACGAACGGATGGATAGACAACGATATTATTATGTTCAATTTTTCAAACACAATACGCTGTGCCTCTAGGCAATCGGGAATATTGACAACAATTTTGATTATTTTAGTATTAAGCTTAAAATGATAATATCCATTTGTTTTTCGAAGCTCAAAAGTTGTCTACTAAGGGTTAAAAAATGTCTGCAGAGAAATATAAATATTTTTAAAATAGTCTCTTCTAAAACATAAATTGTAAGAAAATTAACTGTATGATTTTAAAATATTTTTTTTATAAATCAATGATAATTGTTTAGTTTCTATCATGTCACGCATCTATTAAAGTTACAAAAAGGACACAAAATTTAGAAATTTTCTTTCATTCTGAAATGTGGTCAGTTTGGTAATTATTAATTAATTCAATAATTTAGTTTGTGTCGTTCTAGAAAGAAATATGTATTATATTTAAAACAAACGAAGCCCAATAAATAAATTTTAATTTGACACAAAAATATCATGAAAAATGTAAAATGGAAAACCGGTGAATTTTGAGACATAAGTACAAAAAATATATTATAGATGTCTCACAGAGACGAAGCTAAATTTTATATGGGAAAGTAAGTATGGAAGTCTTTTTGGGGGTTCATAGGTATTACGACCTATCGTACGGCTGGCTTAAGCGATCACTTTACACAATGTAACGTTCACCAATTCCACCCATGATAGACTACAACTCTATCAAAATTTTGAAAATTTAATATATGTTTAACTTTCACACCTTGCTTCATATGTGAGTTGTATTTTTACTACCGCCACCTGTAGTTGAAAACTTCGTCATCCCCATAATCCAATGTCGCTTTTGATAATGAAATATCTATATTTTGATTAGTGCTTTTAAAGCAATATTATTTATAAGTGTATGCGACATTATTCTGAATTGCACTAAAATACGCCTGAAAATTATTTCAATTTAAAACTCCTTTGTAGACCAGTTTTTTTTTAGTCACATTGTCTAAAATGATCACTTAGGCTAGTCGTACGATAGGTCGTAAGCCGTATGAACACCCAAAAAGGCTTCCATACCTTCTTTCACATATATAAATAGCTTCGTCTGTATGAGGCGTCTATAATATATCTTGATTAATAATATCCTCCTGGGGATATACGAGTAATCCAGTATGCTCCTGAAAATTTTTAATATACCTACTCAAAATATTCTGAAAAATAATTCTGATGATTTTTAGTACAATGGTGTACACAAGCTTATTTCTAATCAGCACTGTCAAAAAACGGATATAATTTATCCTTGTTATAATTACCTGTAGATGAGAGGTATCACCACTTGCAATTACTCGCATCCTTGCGAAATTAGTTTCCAGGGTAAATGGGCCAGCGGCTGCATGACATAATCGTCAATCCTTGGTAATTTGAAACGCGGGAGTAACGCTATGTGGGGTAAATATCAGATGGTAGCCCAAGGCGTAGGATAAACACATTCAAACAATGTACCTATGCCAAAGCCGGCTGGAGTCGTGTAGTCTTGAGTGGATTTAATCCCGAGAAAGATTTCGATTCCGGGATTTCAGGAGTTGAAAACCTCGGGATCCAAATTCACTCATTTTAATCAATTAGTTAAGGATAAATTATAGAAGTCTCACAGAGACGAAGCTAATTTATATATGAGAAAATTGGATGGATGTCTCTTAAACGATGGCTCAGGGCTTACATAAAAACTGGCTGAAGTGATCACTCTATACAATGCAACATTCACCAATTCCATCGTAAGAACATCCGCACATCAAATTTTGAAAGTTCTATATAAATGTTCGAATCAAGAACCTTTCATATATTACTATAGTCTCTGCTAGACACATCTGTTAATTTTTTCCCATTATCATGTGTATTCACAGCTTTCGTTACTAGTAATGATACCTATATATTTTATTTTTTAAAGTGGAGTTTTTTTAACAACATTTTAATTAAATTTATTTTTTCAATTTAAAATAAATTATTTATTTAAAATTTATACTAAGTACAGTACTTAAGTTATAGGTTTCGAGAGGGGCAGTTCTTCTCATTATCTTTGTTATTCTTGCCGTAGTATCAAATCAGCCCTAATGGTGGACCATGCAGTGGGTTCCGAAACGTCGGCCAGAAAGGTGGTAATAACACGGCATAACACCCCAGAAGAAGCAATAGCACAAGCTTAGAAAAGCATAGTAAAATACAAATTTTACATTTCAATTTCAATTTCATTTGATTTCAATTTCAAAATTTTCAAAAACAATTTTCAAAATTTTTTAAATTCAATTTCAAAAACAGTTACTTATCTCACATTATCTTATACTTATCACCCATCAACAACTGAAATACAATCCACTTATATAAGTTCAGTCTGACGAATACTAGTAATCTTTCAACACACCTTTTAAAATATATATATATATATATATATATATTTTTTTTTTACAAGGTTTACAGTTACTTATGAATGGATGTTTCTTTACTACATGTGTGTGTAGGAGAGGAGTATCATTACATTATACATTTACAAGAATTATGTGATAAAATATACATATTCATCAGGTAATAAACATTCAAGTAATAATAAGTAAGTAATCTTGAAATTTTTCGGTTTAGTGGGGGGAACTTTGCGCATGTACCATTCCACCAACGAGACCCACATTAAATTTTGTCTTCTACGCATTCCCCCACTACGCCAAGAAGATTTCCGGCAACTGTAAAAGTAAAAAAAAAAGATTTAAAAAAAAAAAGTTTGAATATTATAAATTTGGTGGCAAAAACGTCAAGTTGCTCGTATCTGTTTGCTAATCTAGGAAGCCTTTGCAGTGGAAAATTAAAAGTTAGTTGGTCGTTGCAGTTTTCAAGGCAGAACGTGCATGACTTTTAATTGCGCGAGATGGAACAAGCAAGCAGATACGTTCTAATAGTTTAGGAAACTCAATAGTTCCGTTTATTATTTTATGTAAAAAGAGAAAGTCCGTCACTATTCTAGTATCTAGTTTATCGAGAAAGTAAAACGATCTAGGAATGTTGTAACCAATGTTACTCGACGGTATTTTATTTATTTATTTATTTCAGTATATATACGCCCATCAGAGCATTTACATAAACATTGGGTAATACATGTCGGTAGTGAGAAATATAAAAAGAAAATAAAAAAAGTCATATAAAGAAATATAAAATGACATAATAACAGAAATATAAAAAGAGCTCTACAACTAAACTTAAACACAGAATCCATAATTTCATAAATCTATAAATACATCATATTTTTTATAGGATTAGCGATAATTACAGAAATATAAATTAAGAATTTTTTTTTTTTTTATAGGATAAGAATACAAGAAAAGAGTGATAATTACATATATTTGAGGATTATTTTTAGACATAGAGGAAAGTCCATTGTTGATTAAGAATATTGCGAATTGTATGTTTGAATTTATTTAAATTTGTGGAAAGTTAGACGAGTTATTACCAATTGACCTTCATCATCCACCATTAGACATATCCTTCTCATTAAAATCAGACATCAACAAAACTAGTGATATATATAAACGAAATTTCAAGAATTGTAATTATGATAAAGTAAAACAAATTTTAAATAAAGTGGAGTGGAATCTGATATCTATAGGCGGTGATGTAAACAACCAGATAGAAAACTTTTATTCTTTAGTCTATGAAATTTTTAATGATTGTATACCGTTTAAAAAAATCAGAATATCAACTCACCCTAAATGGTTTTCAAAGGAATTAGTTACGTTGATTACAATAAAAAAACTACAACACAAAACCTATAAAGAAACTAGGTCAGTGCATGATTATATGCTTTTTAGGAAGACTCGATTATGGTATGTTAAGCTTATAATTGATAAATCTAAGAAACTTATCTTGGACTCTCTCTACATTGCTCATGTGAAGTGTACAATGAGGGCTCCAAACGACTGTCTTAAATTCTAGTATTGGTCGAATCAGGGTTTAAAATAATAACCTACCCTAAGTAAGAAACCTAACGTTCTTAATCCTTCATCAACTGTGGGAATGATATGGGAGACCAGAGAAAACTTTTTGTCAACAATAACGCCTAGATCTCTAGATTGTTAGAACAGAGGTGTGAGTTATTATTAGTTAAGTATTAGTTAGTTAATTAATAACTCTGATTGGTACAGTGTTAAAAACATTTTTAAAAATAGATATACTGAAATGTCACAGAATACACTTTTCATGATAGAGAAATTATAAATAACTTCATTGATTTGACAGTTAGTTCTTGGTATAATAATTTTAGTTTAAAATATAATTTTTATTTAAAAATCGCACTACACACATAATATTTTGTTATTTAGTAGTAATAAATAACTTAACTATTCTGTGTGCTTAGTAAAAAGTATAAATATATATTTATTAAATTAGAAATAATTTTTAATTAGGATTAAATAAAGAAGTCTCGTAGAGACGCAGCGATTTGTATTGGAAACATGTATTGAAGTATTTATAGCGTGACTACAGGGCCTACAACCTATATAATATATAGGTTGTAGGCCCTGTATGAGCCAGCTTAAAAAGGTAAATAGAAGGCAAAAATAATATTACTTGATCTCCACTTTAAAAATATGGAAATGTCATTACCAGCGGTGACAACCATGTCTATGGGATTTACTAATTTTCAAGTATAAACGGTTCTACCATAGTGCTTTCAAATATTTGAAAGAATAAAGATTAAGCACATACATATAAATAACTTTATAAAATTTATAATGGCTGGAATTCTGACGGTGGAATTGGTGTATATTACATTGTGTAAAGTGATCACATAAGCCAGCTAATATCAGTCACAAGCCCTGTGGCCTCCCTGTAAAAACTCCCATACATGTTTCCCATATAAATAGCATCTTCTCTATGAAACTTGTACAATTTATCTTATGATTATCCCCCTGTGAACAAAATCCAGTAACTGTTTTCTCATAGCACACGTTTAAAAATATATTTAAAATTAAAAAGAAAAAATGACGCAAATAATAATGAAATATTAAAAAATAACATGTTTCATATCACGAATAATATGCCCTATGCACTAGCAAAGCATCGTTTTTTTATTACGTTTTGATAAAAAAAATAAATAAAAATGAATGCAAAACAAATTCAGAAAGTTTTGAGGTTATACGTAAAACAATCGATTGTATCTCTTATCATTCAATTAACGCAAAAAAGTGCGTACTGAATATTGAATTGATATTGAATTGAATTGATATCGTATATGGCTACACGATATAAATTCAAATAAACATATACAAAATATTTCGTCAAAAAATAATATTGGTTTTTGTGGAAAAAATAATGCTTTTCGCTGCAATGAAATATTGCAGTCGGCGCGGCGCGGCGATATTAAATATTTTGACAAATTGAAAACGACAAATACTGCACACAATTTATTATTTGTAAAACGTTGGATTGGATTAAATATTTTAAATTTATTCGAAAATATTACAAAAATATGATGATATGAATTAGACTTTTCAAAGGTTTTCATAATTTTAATTGAATTGTTATAAAGCGAATGATTTTTAATTTTTAATTTAATTTACTTTAATGATAGTTCATCGTTTTACTTAAAATAAGTTTGCAATATTATATAAAGTACTGTGGACTAGGTATGTAACATCCTGTATAAAAAAATAATGGTTTGAAAAAATATTTTTACGTGACTTATTACATAAAATATGATAAATTATTGGAAAAAATGGATAAGACTGGTGGCAATAAAAAAAAAAAAATAATTATAATAAATTTGACTATAATAAACAACTATTAGATTAATTATAAATATTAAAAATAATTAATTAAATATTTACATGTACAAAATGTGTAAGGTACATAAAAAAAAATATTTTTACTTACCCGAAATAAAAAATACTATATAGTAACAGAGATTCTTCTATTATCAATTACTGTTTTATATAGTAAATAATATTGAACTATTTTTTTTTAAAACGAATTATTATTTTTGATTAAGAAATTCATAGAGTTACTGGCGTTCTCTTTCGATATTCTGCTTAATTCGTTGGTTGTACTTTTGTTACAATACATCGAGCAGCTTTGAAAGATAAACAAAGGATAATTCCTCGCACACCATTCGTTTCCTTCAACACGTCTAAGATAGAACCTACACGAAATAAGGGGAATAAGCTAAAAACATAATAAAACATTTACAGTCTCAAGGGAGAGGATGCTTGGAGCGGAAGATTGTATCGAGCGATATTATGATTGTGAAATATTGTGTAATGTTCTTGGCCACAAATAATATAATGCAAAGTTAGGTAAAACGTAAATACATTCCTATTATTTTATTTTTTTATTTTTTATTATCGTAAACGTAAATATAGGATAATTATTATTATATTATTATCCTATATTTACGTTTACACAAATACATACGAATTTGTGTAAACGTAAAATAACCAACTAACTGAACATCTAATTGTGTATTAAATCATTTGTGGCAATAACATGTCAATAAAAAAGCAGTTACACAGAAAATGAGGTGATACAACGTTATTTAAATATTTTAGTTGAAAATTTATGAATCTGCTACCCAATAAGTTCCCGCTTAATCTGACAGTTCTTTTTTATAAAAATATCATAGACTAATGGTACCATAGAAACTCGTTATTTTAGTAATAGAGTACGTAGTATCTACTTGCTTAACAGAATAGTTTCAAATAATGGCAATTATATGATGCAACATTCAAGTGCCGTATTTTGCGTGCGGCTGTTCTGTGGCTTTCGATATTGTTCAAAGGTGTATTTAAATTAATAGTTATCAATACGAACAATAGAATAAACAAAATAGTGGTTTGATCGATAAAATAAATTCTAAGAATTTTGTTTTGAGGGCACGTCGATGGTGAAAATGTTTATTGTGTTCAACTTTTAATTAAATCCACTACCCAATGAACGTTCGGAGTTGAGTGTGGTTAGAACAATGAACGGGGATTTATCCTAATGTACGCGATGTTATTGCCATAAATAAAATAATTGGTTAAATTTAAGCGTTGATAATTTAAAGCGATAGACTTTTCAGTTTTGATTCGATCAGAAACTACCCTCGTTATATTGCACAAATTTTGGGATGAGTCAGTATGAAAAATTATGAATTTATATAATTCATTTTTGAAAATAATTTGGAATAAGCCAAGATCACGGTCCCATTGTATAAACAATGAAAATTAGTATTTCACTATATAATTGAATGTCCTGATTACAAAACGAAAGATTATTAACGTTTAAATATTAAGTATTAAATAAGATATTACACTTTCAAGTTTCAAAAATTTTACCATATATTTTGAATGTTAAGAACCATTACTTTAAGAACCATGGAAAAGGGTATATAAAAGAAAAAGCTATTCATCATATTTCTTTCGTCTATAAAAAATATAAATTTGTCATGTAAACTTATACATAGTCTATGATTTACATGTTTTTCCTCAGATATTGCCTATGAAATGTCAACATATACGGTACATTTTTCAAAACTTTAAATAATATCTAATATCTTATTTAATACTTATTATTTAAACATAAATTATCTTCCATTCTGTTAAACACATTCAATAAAATAGTGTAATACTCATTTTCATCATATATGCGATAGGACCATGAATTTGGATTTAGCCAATAATTTTATTGCATTATTATTAATCGGTAAATAGCAGCCCCCGTTAGTCTAGCAGGTATGGAAATTGCTTTACACAAAGGTGTTTCTGCGTTTGATTTCCTGGGAGGTCATAATTTATGTATGTCTCAAGCCTTGGTGTTATGATTGAAAAATTTGACGTAACTACAATTTTTCCAAGGAAAAGTGTCTCAGTATAGTTGAGTGCCATGATCGCGAAAATGAACTCAAATGGCTTAGGAGGTAAGTGTTAAAAAAGTAATTATAATTTAAGTATTTATTTTGCACAATTAAATTCACTTATAAACGAAACATATTTCTTACAAAATAATTTGTTTTATTAATTTTTTTAAATTTCGTTCGAGACCAATTCTCTTAAAAAAAAAATTTTTTTGTAACAAAGCGCGACTTTTTTATCAAGAATTTTTATGAGTATTTAGTTTGACCTTTTCATAATCGTTTCGGAATTCACAAGCTCGTAGTAATTTTACTAATCAAACAAAATGATTGATGAAGAAATTTTACTAATGGAACCTGACCGTGTACAAGAAAGTTATACAGAGTGTAACAGAATTACTCCAAAATACTTTACAAGTAGATTCCAGCCTTGATTATGAGTCGAAAATGTTCAAGCAACCATGACATAATATCAATAGTTAATATCAAAATTTGCATTTTTTTCAATATTTCTGACTTATTTTTTAGACAACGTTGAACTATCATTACTGTAACTTATATCGGTTACGAAAATCGGTTTTTTTAATAAAATTTAAATAAAATAATAAAAATATTATTTGACTTGTGTAAAGGTAATGAACTTTTTATATTAAATGTAGATTATTGTAATGATAGTCCAACGTTTTGAAAAAAATAAATCAGAAATATTGAAAAAAATGCAAACTTTGACATCGCATATCTCCTAAACAATTGATATTAGATCATGGTTGCTTAAACATTTTTGAATCATAATAAAGGCAGGAATCTACCTGTAAAGTATTGTGGACTAGTTCTGTTACATCCTGTATTTGGTGGTCTGTGATAATACTATATTTTGAATACGGAAACATTTTTTTGGACCTCGCGTTAATTCATTTGAACAGAATAAGATAAAGTTTTTTTAATGGACGCTTGAACGATTTGATTGGAAGTATTCAAAAGATAAACTGGATTATTGGAAAGAGGGAAAACAAAAGATTATCTAGCTGGATGTTGAGTATAATGTTTACTTTATGGCTATCAATTTATCTTCCTTTTAATTAGAAAAATATTTCATGACTACAAAAAATAAGAACGATATATAAATCAATATATGCGTTCCCATATTATGATGCATGTGTTGGTTTAAGACAAAATATGAGGGTAGGTCTCAAGATGAAGTATCTAGGCTAGCAGAGGTACATCATAGAACATCTGCACAGGGACTGCTTGCCCTGTCCCGTATATCAATGTTACCGGATATTAAGAACATCTATAACTCCCGTTTCAATTTACGTTCTACTGAATTATAGCTAAGCTGTATTTATTTATAAAGGAAAAAAAAAACATGTATTTATTTGACGCGTAACGAACGTTTTTAAAGATATTGTTATAATTGACCTTAGTTACTTTGTTATAGAATTCTGTAGCTAGAATGAAGGCATTCTATACTAGTATGAAAATATTATTCTAGATCAGAGTTCGAAAAAAATTTTTTGGAAAGGGCCAGATCATATATTTTTTAGGCTCAGTTTAAGGATTTGATTTACATTTAAAAACAGGCAGCGGGCCGGATTTCGCTCGCGAGCTGTTGATTGACGAGTCCTGATCTAGATAATATCAAATTTATAATAATTATAGCATTGAATTATTTAAATACTGCAACTTAAAAAAAAAAATACCCCTAGTGCTTCACAATCACAAACACAGTAGTGTTTAAAATTAAAAATTAGTTTTAATTAGTAATTTAGTAATTAGTAATTAATAATTAATAATTAGTAAATTAGTAATTAAAAATTAAAAAAAAAAATTTTAATGTTCGATTTGAACAATATAACTTTGGATATTGATCTGTTCCATGTCTCTGAGAGGGTTTTCCTAAACATTTTCTCATAAACTTTTGATACGAATAATTTGAAGTATGTTTAATATTATGTTAATTATATATTTTTTAAATTTATATTTTTTTTAATTATAATTTAAATTCATGTTTGTAAGGTATGTATATTTTATATACAACAAATAAATTGAATTGAAATTCATAGTAGCGACTCTGACCAGATCCGTTCAGGGATCAAACCATTCGTGTTTGGAATTAAATCTATAATTGCCTGTGAATTGATTTTTGGAATTGCGTAGACATCGCCTGCTAATCGTGTGGAAATTATGAGCTGTCATCTTTAAACAAGATTGATTTTTACAAACCAGGCGAAGTATAAAATAGCAACGGTATTACTATTTTAAACTCTTTTAAGTAGATTCACTTGTCTTTCTCTCAGGGATATCTGTCCGTCAGGGAAAGGGACAAATCTTGTCATGAATATTTGACTCACTTCCTGACCAACAATCGCCCTGAAATTTGGCAGAGAGACAGCAACGGATAACAAAAAATAACAATTCATTTGTTTTATAATAAAGATTTTTATTTATTTTATTTATTGGGCTCTGGAGTAGTTGGAAGGTGACTCAAATTTCGCCAAAAAATCATTTTTAGCGCCTAGGCCCATTTTTGAATGAATGGATATGTGAACAAGCAAAATTGTCGAATTTGGGGCGATACACAAGATACACCTCCAGTCAGTCACCTCCCACAAGATACACAAGATACAGTCCACACAAGATACACCAGCACCAAAAGCATATCGAGAAAGTCACTATTTGGTGCGGATTTGGGTCGGGAAGAATTATCGGTCCGCACTTCTTCCAAAACAAAATTAATTAATTGCCATAACCGTCATCGGCGGGCGCTACAAATCGATGATAGCAACTTCTTGTGGCCTAAACTGGAGATATGAATACTGACATCATGTGATTCCAACAGGACAGCGCTACATGCCACGCATCATATGTCACTATGGACCCTCTGCACGAGCGAAGGGATGGTTATCTCGCGCGGCGGCGACGTGAACTGGCCACCTAGATCGTGAGATTTAAAGACATGTACTCACTAGGGGACAAGACGCGAAACATTCCACGCGGCATGTCGCATCAACATCTATGCTCATATTTCGGGGACAATGACGCGGTCATTTGACGTGTACACTAGGGTGGGCCAAAAATTATTTTTTGTCATTTCTTAAGGGCCACATTGATAAAAAGGTGCCAAATGGTCTCAAATTAACACATGTAAAATATCATTACATTCTGATAAGTCTAACTGCCTCCGGATTGATGACGATTTTTCTTTTTTTTCGAGATATGTTCTCATTAGGATTCCAAACCAATAAACGTAACTTTCTTCAGGTAAAGACAATGTATATCATGATTGCGAGTATGAGGGGTTAGTGGGTTCAGTGTGGGAGAGTCGAAGAATACCTAGGGCGTACGTGCGCCCTGTTCACGTATTTAGTCAGTGTCAGTATAGCTCTGACCGCAATTACTCGAGGTTGTGTCGGGCTCGTTTTCCTTATTTCTAGTATGGTTCGTACACATCAAAAGCAGATATGTCCGTTGTTTGGTGATTCAAGTGATATTAAAAGTAATATGTTACCAACCTATGAAGATGTTATAAAGTTCTGAGTGGAATCGGCAAAAGATAAAACGTAATAATGAACCCACTTACTTAGGAAATAGAGAATATTTTCGTTGCAAAAATTGAAGAAATATAGTCAAAAGCTTCTATTCCTACTGTCCATAAAAAACGGCGGAAAGTGACGTTGAAAATGTATCATCTGAAATTCAACAATCTTTGAAAAACCACCCTCAAATACCAAAGGAGAAATTAGAAGAATTTCGCCGTACCAGTTAAATATTGTTTGACATTTTGTCTTGTAAGTGTAAGAATATTTACGAACGCATTTGCATTTGCTCCAACTTCTGGCACATCAAAATGTATAGACCAAGCAATCATCGATATTTTTTTGAAATCAGAAATAGCTATGAAGTCTTTGGTGGCTGTTGCATATGATGGAACTAACGTGAACGTTGGTAAATATGGAGGTGTCATACATCTGCTTGAAAACAGATTAGGTAAACAGTTTCCTATGGATTAACTGCTTACTTCATATGAATGAAGTACCGTTTCGGCACTTATTTCTACATATTGATGGTGGCACATTGGGATCCAAAATATTTTCAGGGAGAATCGGTAAAGATTTAGAAATTTGTGAAAAAAGGCCCATTGTTCGATTTCAACGTATTTCAACAGAGTTACCCGAGTTTTCTGTTCAAGGTATTAGCACTGACCAAACATATTTATATATGTTTGGTCAGTGCTAATACCTTATACCTTGTAGTTGTTCTGAATAGTCTCAGCGATTTTAACGGGCATGTTCCCTAAGGATTTAGTTAACAAATCGCCAGGCAAAATGTCTCACGCCCAATAGCTAACTCATCTTAATCGAATTCTGTGTTTGTATGTTTTAATGGAATCTCCTTCTAAAAACTTAGTAATTCTTGCTACGTATGTCGTCAAGGCTTACGCCCCAACATGGTTTGCTATAAAAATTCACCCTTCCTGTAAAGATGGAGCACGGCACCTGTTCAAACTCATCACTGCAACAGGATATTTGTCCACAGAACTGAAAGCCATAATAGAATCTGTAATTCAATGAAACAGTTACTTCGCACACCCTGAAAATTTATTAATCGCAATGCTGACTGACTTGTTTCAACTACCTACTATAAAATTGGATGCATTGTCTTACGCAGATCTCATTGACCGGCAGGAGAATATATCCGATCCATCAATATTGAAATCCATACCTGAAAAAAACATCCAACTGTTTGTCGTTCAAAAGCAGAAAAATAACTCTCATTACTACGCCTGCCATGCCGCAAGAAAGCCGTTGAAAGGCCAGTCAAGACTGTGACAGAAGCTTCAGCCACATTGTGTAAAAAATCTGAGAGAGAAGGCTTCATTAAAAAACAAATATTATTTCGGACAGCCATGCCGAAATTCAATAATATGAAGGATTTTTCGGCTGTTTCAAACATTATAAAAAATAATAATATTAATGCCATTTTTGTAAACATTTACTTGTAATAAATAAATTTAACTCGTACAAGTATATTTCGATTTATTATTCAACTTTTTATGCATTTTAAACTTTTTAAATCATGTTGTAAAGACTTGTTAAAAATGAGATTTTTTCCCAAAATATGTGTTCTTTAAAGTCAATCCGGAGGCAGAAGATGATATCCCATTGTAATGAAATTTTATAAGTAAGCTAAAAACATTATTTAGCACTCTTTTCTTCATGTGCCCAATAGAAAACATAAAAAAAATTTTCTTCATACAACGGTAGCCCACCCTAGTGTACACGCCGGGACTCACTTATAACTTGTCGCGGAAATGTCGCCCGATGAAGTTATGATGACAGCGCGTATGTCGAATCGTATGCCTGTATCGAATGTCTGACAGATCTATTGCTATGCTCTCACACGCGTCGTTTTTGTTCCACAACATTGTATGGCTTTGGTAGAGCTCGATGAGTTAGAGAACAATTTCGTGTTGCCACACTAATGTCATGTTGATGGATAGAGCGCATGCGCATTCACTACCACGTGGTAATGCGCAATGTCGTGGTGAGCTCGCTCGGGTACCGTGCGCATGGCAACGTTGCCACGGCACGTTTTCAGAGTTCTTTCTTTGGGGCTATCTTAAATTGCAGGTCCATGGGAATAAACCGCAAATAATTTACGCCTTCATCATCATAACAAACGCCATCCAGCAAATTCAGTCAGATTTATGCGACAAAGTCATTGAAAATTGGACCTCTCGAATACGTGCCACCAAGGAAAGCCACGGCGGACATTTGAAAAACGTTATATTTCACACTTAATGCCATAAAATATATATTTAAGTGAAAAAATTGAGTGGATATCTTGTTTTATTTACATTTTAAAATCGAGCATACTTTTTGAAAGACGCTTTATATAAAGTCATTGAAAATGGATCTCCCAAATACGTACCATCAAGCAGTCGTGGCGGACATTTGAACAACTTTATATTCCACAATTGGACAACGTTATATTGCACACTTTATGGCTTATAAATAAACATTTAAGCAAAAAAAAATGAGTTGATATCTTACACATAACTTGTTTTATTTACATTTTAAAATCGAGCGTCCTTATTGAAATGCCCTAAAATTGGACCTCTCGAATACGTGTACCACCAAGCAAAGTCGCGGCGGACATTTGGACGATGTTATATCCCACACTTAATGCCATAAAATATACCTACTTTAAAATGAAAAAAAAGTGAGTGAATATCTCACACAAAACTCATTTTATTTAAATTTTAAAATCAAGCGTCCTTAATGAAAGACCCTTTATAACAAAAACAAGTCAAGCTAGTAAGTTTTGAAATTTTGTATTTTTTCTTTTGATAATTTTTCGTACCAAAATCTCATTTTTGCCTGTCCTTAACGTTCAATCTCCTTCTTTCTACTACATTACCCAGATGGCCCATAATGTTTAATATTGGGTGCGTACTTCCCCTAAAGAAATCTCTCTTCAGGTTTCTGAACCATACAATTTTTATCACACGGGTTCTCTTTCAAGAGTAATACTTTATACGTTTAAGAATTCTACACACGCATTGTCGCGGGGTCGTGACGACGAGAGACAAATGAAACACGAAGAATTAGATAAAGTTTTATGTTTGTACTTGATTGTAATCGCTATTATAAAAAAACACTAATTCTTTCTATCGAGAGACTTCCAGTTGTCTGAGGGACACTTCATTAAGTTTAACAGAATATTCGCATGTCTGTGATCGCACTTATTCAATATAGAATGCCCGGTAGGCACTATCGTCATGTATTTTCGCTGATCACCGCTTTCGTATCTATGGGATCGCCGAACTATCACACTCGGGAAACGTCTGAAATAATCTGGAAGTGACGGGAACATTAGTAGTATGCAAACACAAGTAATGTAAAAAATAGTCTCGAAGATTCGAAAAGCCAACTTGTTTCTTATAAAAGATGAAGCAAGTGCCACCGAGTGTTCATGATTTCATATTTTGACGTTTAACCGAGGCAACTGAACTGAACCAGAACAAAATTACAAAATTAAAAATATTGAAAAAACTAACTTAACTTAATGTTTTAACTAACCCTCTTATAAAACCTAACTTAACCGAATGTTTTAATTTAACCCCTTATAATAGAAGAAAATTTGTGAAACAATCCATGAAAAAGTTTATCTTCAACAATGGAACACATTAAAGAGAAAAAATGTGGTTGAAAATGTCGAATTTCATCAAGAGAATGGAAGTTATTTTTTCCTTGTCATGTAAAACAGAATTACAATATTAAAAATATTGAAAAAAAGTATTTTTTTAAAAATAATTGTAAACATATTTTTTTAATCCAACCCCTTTTTACTGGAGGATAATTTGTGAAACAATTCACGGAAAAATTTATCTTCAACAGTGGAACACATTAAAGAAAAAAACTTTCATCAAGAATATGGAAGTTTTTTTTCGATATGCAATATCATTGGGCTAAAATAATTCATTCGAATAATAATAAGGTGAAATTACAGTTTATTGTATTTCAGCGTTGTGAAACGGTGTCGTATTAATAATATTCGATTTCTTCATTATAATTAATAGATATTCGAGAATAAATACTACTTCGAAAGAAGTAAAGCTTCGACTTGATATTTTTTACTGGTTATTTGTTAACCCAATAAAACCCAAAAAGGTTCTCCACTGGGTACCTGTCGTTATCATCCGGGACATTCAAGAATAAAAAACCCGTGGTTTAATTTTTCAAACGCGTACACGGAGTTTTATTTAACGCCATTTCCCCAAATTTTCACAATAGTAAGTACCTATAAATCATTCGGTTGGCTGATGTAGCACGTATGATACATAAAATGTAATCACCATAAAAATAAAATGTTACATCTCATTTTTGTATGCGGATGTAGAATTAAAATTGATCATTCCTACTCCTTGAAAAGTTGCGACAGCCCTCTATAGGGTAAAAATTATAAAAAAATCCTCGATAGACATGAAAACATGAATACGGAATGTAAAAATAATTCCACGTTAAATAAAAACACAATAAGAATGAAGATATACTATATCTTCATTCTTATTGTGTTTGTGTTTGTTGTTACATGTCAATATGTAATTCTGATGAATATTATATAAATGTAAAAAAGAATATATCTTCACATTAGTCAAAAATATCCATTACCAGCCGAGACATCTATTATATATAAAGGGTGTCTCGCAGCTACTAGAAAAAATTTTACAGGTGGATTCTTGCATTGATAATGAGTCGAAAATGTTCAAGCAACCGTGACCTAATATAAAGATATGCAATATCAAAGTTTGCATTTTTTTTCAATATTTCCGACTTATTTTTTGCAGAAAGTTGAACTATCATTACAATAACCTATATCCATTATGAAAAATTCATTTACTTTAATAGAAGTCGAATAAAATGATTGAGCATTGATTTTTTTTACAAGGTTTTTACAATAATTTTATTCGAGTTGTATTGAAGAAATCGATATTAGTTACTGTAATAATAGTTGAACTTCAAAGTTGTATTGAAGAAATCGATATAATATGTTACTATAATGATCGTTCAACTTTTTGCAAAAAATAAGTCAGAAATATTGAAAAAAAATGCAAACTTTCATATTGCATATCTCCATGACCATTGATTTGAGGTTATGGTTGTTTGAATATTTTCGAGGCAGAATTCATTATCAAAGAAGGAATCCATACGATATACGTTGTAAACCTTGTAGACTAGTACTTTCCCACATAATAATTTTCGTTTTTGTGATATATAATGTAATATACATAATGTATCTTGAACAAATGATGAACCCTCTGGAGACAAAATCCAGACTTGTGTTCTTGAAGAATTTGAACATACTCAAAATATTCTGAATCCAATAAAAAAATCCAAAAGCTTCGTTAATCTTGTCGCATTTCTTCTACATACCTTCTTTTAGCTACATTTTTATTCCCTTTCTTTTAAACCGTAGCGTCTGCGGTTTGTTATCTGCCGGAAAAACTTTGGATCGATTTTTATTCATTTTCCCGTGATCTAATCGAGCTGAAACTTTGCAGGCAGACTCGTGGCGACGATAAAAATGATCTAACAATTTCCGTTTAAAAAATGTAATAATTATAATATAATATAATAATTATAGTATAATTTTGGATTTTTCGAGATTTTAATGGTTTTTTCAAATTGCAATCAATACCTACAAATGAGTAATGACTCCGACGCATGCAGCAGGCACGAAACATGATTCAATGAGAAAGGAAGTGGAATAAAAACTTGTTTTTATGTTGTTTTTTTTTCAAGCTGGTATTGTAAAGAAAATATTCAATATGCATTAAGAGCATTCTACGTAAGAGCCCGCTCTTAATTTTCATTAAAAATATTTTTCCCGATCATGCGTAAATTTCTTCGACTTCTATCATCATATAACATAAAAAAAATATATTTGAAAACAAAAAGTCGGAAAATAATTAAAATAAATATATTTTTGACACGGACTAAGAGCGGTATTCGAATGATTAATTAAATGGTACAGTGCTTAGAACACTTCTAGAACAAAGGTTTACTGTAGCACTAGCTCGACTTCCTACTTCCGTCGCGGCTGTGATTGATGACCATCTTAGCGCCGGACGACGGAAGAGAAACGTTCGTCAGAAGTCTAATTGAAACATAAACCTTGATATAATTACTACGATTTCTATCGATCTTCGACTAACATACATTCTGAATAATCAAGCTTATTTATATTTCAAAAAATCGCCTCATTAAAACATAACAACATCATCTGACATTAAGACATAACAAGAGATATTAAAACCTCTTCTAATTTTTCAAATTCATCCTATGAAACTATTTTGCCTAAATTTTAAATTTTTTTTTTTTTATTAAATTTATTTGAAAAATGTACAAACTTAAGATTGTATTCAATATAATATAATTAATACTCATTTATATTACACGCCTACCCACTTTTAAATGAGAATTTATTCTCGTGTTTAAAAGTGGGGGCATTGTCATATAAGACATTAGATTAAATAAGTAAGATATAGACAAAGAAACATTAGATTAAGTTATAAAAATTAAGACATTAAATTAGGTAAATAAGATATAAACAATACAAGAATACAAAAATGTAAGACATTAGTTTAAGTAATTAAGATGATACACAATGAAACATTAAATTAAGTTATAAAAATTAATAATTAAGAAAGTATTGTAATAACATTTAAAAGTATATATAGATTGTTTTTGATAAGATTTACTCATTGCGTTATTGTGTTGGTTTTTTGTAGAAGATTTTTCAATTTAGTCTTGAATTTTCTATAATTTTTTTCCGTCTTCATTTCATAGGGAAAAGCATTTAAGGATGATACTCCTTGATTATAAAAATGGTGTGGGTTTGGGCTAGTATTAAATTTAGGTATCAAAATATTTCCAGCTGATCTCGGTCTATGAAATTATAATCATTTAATTAACCACAATAAATTTTTATTTCGTTTTTTTTTGGGAGCGATGCTCCCTTCTTTAGAATAAGAAAGTACTCAAACTATTTTTCTATATAGACAGAAAGATTTGTTAATTATAGTGGGAGAAGAATAAAAGGGGTGTGGTTACAAATAAACAAACCAAAAAGTATTAACAAAAGAAACAGGTTTAAGAAAGGACTGTTTACAAAATAATAAGATGTTAAATGATACAAATTTTTAGTATTGTTATGTATAATTTTGGAGTCTGCATTTAAAACCAAATTAAAAAATCTAGTAAAAAAAATTAATCACAACAATGCTACGATTTTTTTTATCTAAAACAATCAATATAAAATGTATGTATATACTTTAAAATGTTATTACAACACCTTCTTAATTTTTATAACATAATCTAATGTTTTAAGATACATTTTATTTTTCTTACATTATATACTTTTTCACTATTCTAATATAATGCTACTAATGATTACATTAAAAATGTGTAAAAAAAATATGACAATGCCCTCCACATTTTAACACGAGAATTAAATTCTCTTTTAAAGGCGGGTAAGCGTTAATACTGTCAGATTTGAAAGTATGAATAATTGTTACAGTTTAAAAATCGCAAAAGCTCCCAAAATCTCTAATTCCTAGGTTTCTTGAAGCTTTGTCTTTACAAAAATAGTTACAATCCTTACATTTTAATTGAATAATGCCCGAATGTTTCATTTTAAAATCCTTATTCTTGTTATTTAAAAAATATATAAAAAGTATAGAATTCTGGCTGTATTATATTTGGATTTTTTTTACTTATTGAATTATCAGTTTGATAATTAACGAATATTTTTTTACACGTTATATCTTTTCATATATGTATTCAAGTATCACAAAAACATTGGAAATTATTAGCGATTTATTAATTAATGAGTAATTACTTATTATTATTAAACTTAAAGCTATTCTTTAATCTACACTATTTCGCAATATGTATTTATCGCTCGTAGAATACTCAATTTTCACACATAGAAGTCGCTCTGTTTTTTTTTTGCCAATTAGGTACTTCGCTCGATTAATTTGTCTTATTAATCGCTACGATTATCTCACGATTGCTCACCCTGGACGTGGTCTCGTGGCTCGCGGTCGACTTCGCACCGAACGAACTGTATGTTCCGTATTTATATCCAAATGCTGGTATCTTCGTACTTCTTTATTCTAGTGTTTAGGAGAAGGTCCTCGTCGCTTCTCGGTTCTTCCAGGCTTTTCCCGAATGTTCGATAGTGTTGTGATATATTATAAGGAATTTGGAGAGTGCGCACTTCCTTTTGCTAGCCATTCCACGAAAATATTTTATTTATATAAGAGGTATTAAAGGTCGAAGGTAAAAATATTTTTTTTCCCTAGTTTGGCTTTCGCCCATGAAAGGTCAGGTGAAAGGCCTAAGTGAAAGCTTCATTAAAATGGTGCTTAATGATTTAGAATAATTAATTTAATTTTTTATTAACTGTTTCTGATTTCGGGCACGTATTGTATAAATGATTTATTTCTAATAAATTCAACACTTTTGTTATTCTAAAAAATATTCAATGTGCTACTAAAATATGACTTAATATATATGATGTTTTCTTTTTATATTTGTTTAACGCTATGAGGCCCATTTACTGTAGCAAAACACATCACAAAAACACCCAAATTTGTGTTATGCCTTGTAGTACAGCTATAAAGAAAATATAACTAACAATATTGTTATACGTGTGTTCTGAGAACACAATTATTGGATTTTGTCCACAGAGGGATTATTATTAATTTAATTTAATTATCCAAGTGTCACAGAGATGAAGCAATGGGAAACGTATATGGAACTATTTATAACGTGCCTCAGGACTTATGACCTATATGAGCTGGCTTAAGTGATCACTTTACACAATGTTACGTTCACAAATTCCACCGTCAGAAAATCTTCTTCTTCATCAGCCTTCGTCTCTCCACTGCTGGATATAGGCCTCTTCCTTCTCTTTCCATCCTTCCTTGTTGTCAGAAAATATAAGAAATAAAATATAATAAAATAATAAATAAAATATTAAATAAAATAAACATCGTAAGAAATCTATGTTATGGAAAAGACTTTAGATGTTTCTAGCATAGTCTTTTCGAATTTTGATTTAGAACATACTTAAATCTTTCAAAGTTTGATAATGTGTGGATGTTCTTACGGTGGAATTGGTGAACGTTGCATCGTGTAAAGTGATCACTTAAGCCAGCTCATACAGGTCATAAGCCTTAGGCCACTCTATAAATACTTCCATTTCCCGTATAAATACGCTTTCCATATAAATTTCTTCGTCTCAGCGAGACTTCTATAATTTATTTTAATTGTTGATAAATACTTGCTTATAAATGATGCACATATTGATAATATAGTGTGTCATTTTAAATTTGTATAAAAATAATAATTTTATATCCTTCCTTTAATAAAGATGCTTATATTCTAGTGCATCCGCAGACTTCCAGATATATTTTTTTATCTTTACCCAGGCAGTCTGGAAATGTTGAATTCCTCGGTTTTCAGGTGGATAAAACCACAGTAAAGAAAACTAATGTCTTTTAATTTTCATAAAACTTCTTCATTTTCGCAAATTAAAACCATAAAAAATATTTTATGTGTGTCTCCATATTTTAATTCAAGTCCAGGCAATCCCATTGTATTTACGATTACTCTTTTTTACTACTTGCCTTTTTTTACTATTGGAATATATTCAGTTTGGCGAAGTTTCTATTGCCATTAAACATGCAAATAATTCATCTTCTATTAAATATAATAATATAAGATATGTATTCAATACAAATAGTTTTATGTTGTGAAATAATGCATTACTTACTGATTTATTCATTCTTTTGGTAAGCAGACAAAAAAATTTAACATTATTAAAGACAGAAAAAATTTATTTGATGTAATCGAGATTAAAAGTTTAGAGATTTACGATAATCGACATAATATATAATACAATAATATACAATAAAACAAGGCTATTACTTATATTACTATTATTTATAGTTAAACTCAGGTAGTGTAATAAAATAGTTTTATTCCATCTATGTTGAAGTACCAATATACCATTGCCATACTCGTTAAAGCAAAGCAAAGCTAAAAGGGTGTTTTGTGACGTGATTCACTTATGTAATTGAAGCGTAAAATCAAAAAAAAGTAACCCATAAAAACAAAGTTTTTACAATACTCCCTTTCTCATTTTCGAGTTTCGTTTCTACTATATGCTTCAGAATCTCCATACAGTTTACTGATTTGTATGAAAAAACCATTAAAAATTTAAAAAATCCAAAATTATACTATTTAATTTTTTTTACGAGAATTTGATAGATCTTCTTGATCGTCGCCATGAGTCTGCTTGCAAAGTTTCAGCTCGATTGGATCACGGAAAAAGGGTTAAAAATCGATCCAAAGTTTTTACGTCAGATAAGCAGACAAGACGACAAGGAGACGCTCCGAGTTAAAAGAAAGGGAGTAAAAAAAAGCAATATCCATAAATGTTTTGAATGCAGTCACCGAGGATCCCTAATTTAAAATGTACTAAATTCTAGATTTTATGTGTCTATCCCTTCCAAAATCATGTTTCCTATAAATGTTTGCGCTATATTTAACAAGTTACCTAATGAAAGTAAAGAAATAACTCTACACAAACCTTTTAAACATCATATTACTAAGTTTATAAAAATATCAGGTAAAAGGTATGCTGAAGAAGTGATCCGCCCTTGACCTCTGAATTGGCAACAACTGATTTAAATAATTTAAAGTATACTTTTATATAATATTTATTTTTGTAACTACTTAAATTCTTATCTAAATTTTGTATGTATATTTTCTTTTCTTTTAGATTTATATATTCCTATGATTTACTTTATTATTATTGATCTACTTTAATTTTTATGCTTATACTTTCTTTAATTGTCATTTGTTAATATTACATAAATATCATATGAGAATAACTGCCACAGAACAGGTTTTTATCTTTAGTGTGGCAGTTATTAGTAACTTGTATTAACAAATGTAATTAAACAATAAAATAAACCAATTTATATATATATATATATATATATTTTCTATAAAATATCGAATTCAGTGTAATTAGAAATTAGTAATCCACGGTGATTGCCTTAATTTTTTTTGGATATTGCTTTCTTTGCTTTAAAATTCTACATATTTATAATATAATCTTATACTCGCGTAAAATGCTTGTAAAAAAATTAACTGATTTAAAAAAAAGTTTTGATGTAAATTATTGCAATGCGTACTTAGCATTATTAAAATAGGCACCAAGGCAAATAAAAAATATGTGTTTAAAAATGTTTGTTGATGCGAGTCCGTTTTCATTACTATAAATAATCAGCTGTTCGTACCCGGCTTTGCCCAGGTTTAGGATTTAGCTAAAAATAAGTCTGTGGGGACACAAAGGTTGCATTGCTTTGCAAAGTCTCTAAGAAAAACAATGTTTCCATTTAATTAAGGCGGGATGAAAGGGATTTCCAGGCTGGAAATGTTGCCTTGTTTAATTGATTAAAAAATTATTTGTTTACTATTTTATTAAAAATAAATATGGAGTTCTACAAACTAAACACAAAAACTTATAATAAATATATAACATATATTATGTTTTTTTTATTTATTTTTTTATTTATTAAGAATCCAAATTAATATATTTATTCATATATATTTTAACTATATTAAAGCATAAAATTTTAATATACCTACACCTTATATAAAAATTGAAATTGAATAAATCGAAGCCACATAGATTTAATAATGTCACTCATATATTATGACAGAAAAATTTTTTAAAAGTATTTTTTCTTATAATTACATTAAAAACCACAAAAATATCTTCATAATGAGCCCTATGCCAAAAAATATGCCAAAATGAATTAAATACCGGTATTTGTAGATTCAAATTTTTAGAAGCCATTTTCTCAATTCCATGGAGCCATTTTTTGGGTTGGTTGCTTTCATCATAACTGCGTCCAAATTATCTCTTCTAAATAACAGAAAAATCGAGATCGAAACATATTTATTACGAAGGTTTTTTTTAAAAAATTATTATATTCTTACATTGAATATTTAGTACCAATTTAGAATATTTTATTACACATTTCTCTTATTATTATTGGCTTGAAATATTCGTTTTATTGGCACCTTTATTCGACGTTTGTATGAGTTATGTTTCTTCATACGCGGATTTTGATATCCTAGAATATATTTTCACTATTTTGTACCACTTTTCTTGGTGAATATCTACGTCTTAGATGAATAGAAGGCTGTATAAGTATAAATTTATCAGCTTAAAACTTTCACATTCATGGCATTTAATATTTTTACGTGAATACGTTTTTGAAAACGGCTCATCTCAAAGGAGATTTTTATTTATCTTAAGTAATTTGTTCCTTACATAATTTTATGTGGGCTAATACATTTTCAGTACAATTTCAGTTAGACATATTACATTCCATAATCTAGTTATTTAAAAGTATTTATAATAAAATTTTTGCACTCCTGTTCAAAATTCTTGATATTCGCTGTGTTTTGAATTGTTTTTGGCAGGCTATCGAAGATTTTAAAACCGTTGTACATCAGACAATTTTGTGAGGCGTTTTTCTTTTTCTTCTGAAGTCTTATGCTGTCGCCTCCTCTTGTATTGTATGAATGAAAATCCTTATTTGGTTTCATCCTGTTATTGTATATGGGTAATAGTATTTGGGTAATAGTCTGTGTTTGATTTTAAATATTTGTATCAATACATTATATTTTATTCTTTGATTAACTGTTTCTAATTTTAGGTAATTCAATATTTTTTATTACTCCCTTTCTTTTAACTCGCAGCGTCTGCTTGTCTGCCGAAAAAATTTGGATCGAATTTTAACCCTTTTCCCGTGATTCAATTGAGCTAAAACTTTGCAGGCAGACTCGTGTCGACGATAAAGATGATCTTACAAAATTTCGTTTAAAAAAATTAATCATAGTATAATTTTGGATTTTTTGAAATTTTAACGGATTTTTCAAATTGAAAACCATACAAATGAGAAAGGAGCCCGACGCATGGAGAAGGCGCTAAACCTGTTTCATACATGAGCCGTGGGTCCGATCAGACGGTTTCGCCGACGCCGTGCCCCCCTATACCAAATATTACGTTTTCAATATTCTATAAGTTTTAAGAATAATAATATGCATGGAACAGATTTTCGACATGAACTTAAAGCAAGAGGAATATGTTGATAGAATATCAAATTGGAAACAATACAAATGAGAAAGGGAGTATAATAAAAACTGGGTTTTTATGGGTTAGTTTTTTTTATTCTTCTATTACACTTCAACGCCTTGCTTTGTTTTGTACTGTTTGAAGTCTCTTTAGCATTCCTTCGATACTTACAAATAATATTGGAACAATGTGCGGGAGAATCATAGAATTGTATATTAATAAACATGTATTTTTAGTTATATATCTTCTTATTCTTCCAAGTTAAGTAAATTTTTTTGCAATCTTCTTCACAACATATTCAGTAGTTTTTGTAAATGTTAGTTTTGAATCTATAATTGGTAGACGTTTCAACGATAAAGCCACTGTGGGGGCGAAAAACGACCACAAGAATCTTACAACAGAGAAGGATGTAAGAGTATGGACGAGGCCTATATCCAGCAGTGGAGAGATGAAAGCTGAAGAATGAGACTTTTTTGAAATGGGTTTGAAGTATGGGGTGCATACAAAAAATCAAAAAAGTATATAAGGCACGTGGAAGTTAATAATATCGATGGATTAAAGAAAAATATGCATTTTATTTAACGAACGAATTGGTGCGCTCAGTCAACGTTGGGACGCCGCGGTTTATGAATGATAAGTTCTATTGAGAAAATATTTATCAATACCTTAAAAACCCCTCTGTGCATATGATAAAGTACAAAGACAAGTCCTTAGTCAAAGTATGTGAGGTATAAACCATTATGTTGGTCAATGTATAAAGACAAGTATTGAAAAAGTGGGGTCTACAGGGGCGTACACAAAAAAAAATGCTGTGTTGTATGACTTGCATTGGAATAGCTGGACAGAATGTCATCAGAATGAACAGTTCTAGATAAACGGATAAAAAGAGTAAACCATAAAAACCAAGTTTTTTTTATACTCCCTTTCCTTGTTAAATAAAACAACAATTGAAGACGAACTAAAACATATAACATAACACTAAACTTACAGTAATTTAATATATTTCTAAAATGTCAGATGTTTTGAGCTTTGATAAGACACTTTAAGCCTTTGAAGATTAAATTCTAAAAACAACGTCGAACGTTTTACAAAAAATAATTCAGAAATATTGAAAAAAAAAATGCAAACTTTGATGCTGCATATCTCCTTAACTATTGATATTAGGTCACAATTGCTGGAACATTTTCGACTCATAATCAAGGGAGGAATATAGTCCTGCGAGGTTATTAATGTTTTCTAAATAACCCTGAATATCTCTGTGGGGTTACAGTCTTTTCTTTTAAATAAAGACGTATCTTAAGGCGGGAACATTGAATGGCTTTGTTCTAGCGGCCGCGCCGCTTCGCAACGGTATACACGACCGGTGCAGTGCAGCACGGTCCTGCTTGTTACTTTAAAAAAAATGCCAACTTGGAGACGATTGGGGAGGACCGATATGGAAGCCATGCTCTTAGAATGGTCCTGGGTAAGCGGTGGGTATCATTCACTGTGGGGCGACAGAGAACGCTCACGCCGAGGCTAAACACTCCGCTAGTACTGCAGCGCCTAGTATCTCTGCAGATATTCCGTTGGAGAGAGGTTTTCATGTACGGGGAATATTGTAGACCTTACTTTTATTTTTTTATTTAAATAATTTTCCATGGGTTTGTTAGTGTTTTTTTTTAAGAAGGTAAAATAACAAAATTTACATAAGTTTGTACTTATAAAGAAAAAGGAAACATATAAATGAATGATCATAATAGAAAAAGGAAACATATAAATAAATTAACAAAAAAATTACCGTGATAAATATCTCACTTAATCAGTACAAATCATTTTTATTGATACGTAATTAAAATGTTTTTTAAGCCTTTCTTAATATTTTCTTTCATATATAAAAGAAAAAGAAAAAAAAAAAAATATATATATATATGTTTATTTTAAGATTTTCGCGGGTAAAAGATGAAAGATTCACTTGGATCTCGACATTTGGAGTGAACGGGTGTGCTTGCCGTCAACTCAAAACAGCACTCGAAATACAAGGCGAAAAATCCCTTTGAAAATGGCCAGTGCTATCGTCCAAAACGTTGGGTACAATATATAGTCTTTCTCAAGACACAATACGCGGGTTATCCTAGAAAATAATCCTTCTATATATATATATATATATATATAATATAAAAATAATAATAATTTTGGGTATGAGCTGAAAAAAAAAGTGAATGCGATTGCAATGTAAGATTTTATTAAACACTAGCGGACCCAACAGACGTTGTTCTGTTCGAAGGTAAGCTTTTCGTTTGGGTGGCATAAATACTAGAACCCGACTGCAGTGTCACCTACCGGGTCCAGTTGTTAATCTAAAACATCCCACCCAACGACTTATTCGAACGCACACAAAAAATTTCATTAAAATCGTCCCAGCCGTTTAGAAGGAGTTCAGTGACATACACACGTACAGTAGAATATATATGTAAATATTGAATACGGCATCATGAGACACGGCGTAATACCAAAATATGGATAGACGGAATGCGTTCTGAAATATTCGAGTTTAATTGTAATTAATATTTTACAGAGAAATTTAATATCAATTTAAACACGTGTCAATTTATTTGGGCAATGTTGAATAAATTTAAATTTCAATGCAAGATATTATACATAAAGTATTTTGGTACTGGCATCGTTCGTATTCACGTCACGCGTGTGGGCTTTCTCGAATAATGCAAGTACTTTATTGACTTTTGATGCTCGTAAAACATTTAATTCTTTACGTGAAGTCAAAAGTTTTGTGACGTTCAAAATGTGTGATTTAGAATAGAATTTTATGTGTAATCAAATCAAAAATTTTATTTGAAATATGTTATTTATCGATTTGGAATTGACATTGAAAAGATTAGTCATTATGATCAAAATAGCCAACTGGAGCTGGTTTCTCTCCACGCTCCATCAAGGCGAACCCGACAGTCCGTGCTCTTCCATGTACCCATAAGCAGAACCTCTTATGCACAGAACTCATTCATCCAGCGAACATGCAAAGCATACAATGACCACTTCAATTACATTGATATATTTAATACCAACATCTCAGCTCTTAAAAATCGTATTTAAACCGCTTAAATTACTTGTTTCTATATCTTCACCGGATTAACTGAGACCGACCATCATCATACACACACCACAGCCAAACTCTCATCACTCTTTTCATATACCCCCATATCTATATACAATGTCACGCACAGAATACACACGCACTCCACTCAGCCACAATCCCATACACCTCACTCCACTTCCCCCTCTAACTCCCACTCCTATCCCTCTATTTGATATATGTTCTCTTTATTTCTTGACTTAACATTTTATGCCGTGGATCTCTATAATTGGTCTACGAATTACCCAATACGTTATGTATTATTATAATAAATTGTATACTGTTGAGATTTCCAAAAAAAAAAAAATAGGTGAAATACATAAACTTTGTTACCTTTGTTACTAAAGTTTCCAGAGAAACATAATCTTTCGTCGACAGGTGAAGTACATACTCTTACTTTTATGTGAGTTTAATATTTAACCTACCTGATGAGAGACTTCTCTCGAAACTAAAGTAGTGAAATATAAAAATATGATTAAACGCACCAGTAGGTAACAAAGTTAATATTTTTTACCTAATTTATATTTATAATAATATTTGTTTTTGACCATTTTAGTTTCTTTGGATCTGTGTTACATTGTAACTTCTAAATTTAATCAACTACAATACAAGACATAATGATTAAAATCAGGATAATGTAGAATCAATTAACACAATTTTTAAAATTAAATATCACTTGTAAAATGTAGAAGGCAAAATTATAATGTTTTTTTATCGGTGGAAAATTTTATTCATTTTTAAATATTCGACTCAAAAATCGTAAAAAATCATAAATTCAATTGAAAACAATGATAAATTTAATGTTTCTGATGTAAGTAAATTTATTAATAAAGATTATATGTAGGTACTGTTTTTTATATAGGTACGAAAAAGAGGTCGAAATTTCAACTCGAGAGTAAAAAAGCATTTAACGTTGGATTTTCAGAATTTTCGAATCATTTATGGAAATCAGGTTAACCTTTTTTAAATGCAAATAATATTTGAAATAATTTAATTTTTTTCAGGACAAAATATATATATATTTTTTAATTTTTACAGTCGGGTACAGAATAATTATATTTTTTTATTTATATACGTAGAAAAAATGATAATGAATTTATATTAAGGATTTTTTTCGTTCTTTTTGATCAAATTATTTCCCGAATCCAGTTGGTTTTAGTAAATAAATTCAATTGGTTAAAAACAAATATGATTGTAATTTTGCAACTTTCAAAAAAGTAATTACATTATATAAACTGTATAAAATTCATACACTGTATAATAGATAAGACTATAACAAATGATAAAATGATTTATTTGACGACTTTCATTTCAAAATATTTCAATTTCATTCTTAAGAATCTGAATAGAAACGAGTAATTAATATTACCTAGAAATGTCTATTAATATTGAATAACATAGCACTTCATAGTATGCGAACTATTATGAGACAATAAAGCATTTATTGATTTATTTAAAGTTTGCAGTTCATACCTGCAAAAATCTCCTTCAGAAACATAGTGAACCAATTAGTTTTCAACAGTAAAACAGAAGGTTATGCAGGTTAATTGATTTTCATATTTATTTCACAACAAAATATATATATTTTATATCATTTATCACCAATATAAATCAGTTTCAGTACTGGCCGAAAGAAACAGAATTGATACTTAAATCCTGACTAAATATATTTTTCAATACAAAGATAAAATATTTATTTTTACTCACCAATAGTTGATATTGAAAAGCATGGGAGAAAAATGTATATAAAAAAATTAATTCTCATATTTAAAATTCAATAATTAAAAAATCCCAAATTAATTAAAAATTAAGCGCGGTTAAATCAGGTACCTAGGTGACAAATTATTTCGCTAATATCAGTTACAGTTAGAGCCGTGTTGTGCCAGATTATATTTCATATACCAAGAGAAAACATAAAAAAATGAGAAGCAAATAAGTCTATTAAAATATTTTTTATTTCTATTTAAGAAATTAAAAATATCGTCATGCAGCAGAAAAAATTGCACGTAATCGAGAATTTTATATTTTAGGACTCTACACTTTGTACAGTAAATTGTAAATTGCAACAAAATTCTGGGATAATCTATCAGATTCTGGAATCATCGCAAAACGTCGTAATCTATATAAAAGATGACGAGCATGCTGCGCGGACAGAGCATTGTAATGACGGTTGTGCGATTTCAGAGAAACTAGCGAATTGAGAATCCGCGCGATTGACCATAAACAGCGATAGACAAGAGTAAAGCGAAATAAAACCTACGTATTTGTGAAATATTCAGGAGTGACAAATAGTGCGAATTTCAAAATTGGCGTGAAATAGAGAAATATGCTCCGATTAAATTCGTATCCACCGACTTTGGTGAATAAATAAAACATGATTATTTAAAATATGTTTTATTTTAACTTTGTAATACATACACAATATGAGTTATTAATTACTACTATAGTTTCGAGAGATGCAGTCGCTCTCATCAGGTATAGATAATAACTAACTTAAATACAAGATTGATCAATCTAATCGGCTAGGTCAGGGGCGTGCGCTGTGGGGAGGGGTATTTTTTTTGGCAAAGAGCTCTAGGATTGGTGAAGTGGATTGAAATATTATTTATGTGTTTTTTTAGATTTCTAAAGTCCGTCGTTACTTTTATACAAAAATATTGGTCGAGAATGTTCGAGAACGTGGTTTATCCTATTTCTAGTGTTTCATGTTTTTTTCAAAAATAGCCCAGTTGATTCTAGATTCATGTGGACCGTTCGAGAGACTTCGAAAATGCGCAGGTACTATTGTTTTAGACTCTCGTGGCACTATCATTTAGGTAGTTTGCTCGTGTGGTTTTCCTAGTCCTAGTAGTATTAATTCAATAACCATTGTATTCTATAAATACGAAAACATGTTATTTTCGATCAAAGTCACTTTGCAATATTATTATGTTCCGTCGGTATACCTACATTTAAATAGATATTAACGGCTTTGTGAAAATTGTATTTCAAATTCTCAAACTGTCATTTCAAAGTAGTGTGTTATTTTATTACGAGGAAGGGATGATAATAATAATGTAGAATATTTTGTGACATTTTGAAATTGGAAGAGGTAAAGAAAGGCTTTAGATATAACGTATTTGGCGACCGGAAGCCAGCGGTCTGGTTCAAAACCTCCCCGTGATTGAGGTCACAGGGTTTTATCCGTTTTGGCTTCCTTTGCATTCTTACTTTAGGAAGTGGAACAGACAGTGGTTTACGATCGGATTATGTGACGGACAATATACTGTTTTGCTTCAGTGTTCTTATGCCGACTGGACGGACGGATCTATGTTCTCCGATTCTAGGGGAAAAAATATAAAGATATTATAAAGACATAGTTATACAAATTTATTCTAATTATCCTGATTCTCAAAAATTATCAGCTTTTCATTCTATACTTAGTGGACTGTGGGGTATAAAAGCAAAGGCAGCAATATCAAAAAAAAAATAATGTGATTATACTGAATTCGAGATTTCAAAGGAAACATAGCCTATTCATTTAAAGATTTTGGAAGAGATAGATATATAAAAACTAGAATTCAGTACATTTTAAATAAGTAATCCTCGGTGCCTGCACTCAATATTTAAAATTATTTTCACATAATACTACCTTTGCTTTTATACCACACCATTAATATTCCCTTAACTAACTAAATAATACTTGTTGCAATTAATAATGGTTAGAATACTTAATTGGTGGTTAATTTTAAATAAAAAGTAAAAGAATTTATCCATTAATAGTTGAAATTGAAAAAAAATTATATGTTAATCGTAATCACCAAATTCTATACCACCATCTTTCCATACAAATAATAAATAAAATAATTACTTAATAAATATTAAGGAAAATGATGATATAAAAAAAAATCGGTGACTTATAAATTAATTAAAAATGATTGCACTAATTTTTGTGGTTAAAATTATAGATAATTTTGATATTTAATAAACAATAACTATTAAGAATTTTCTAATCAGCTTTCGGAAACAAACCATTCATTTTACATAAAGGTTTAGAAACATTATATAGAAATAACATAGGATTACAGTTAGGTAAATTTGAAATAAATTTTTAAAAAGTGTTAATTAAAAATTATAAAATCCAAATACTTTTTGAATTTGTTTTCACATTACTTCTTAATTAGATTATTTTCCATATATTTAATTTTGTAAACTTATATACTTATAATTTATATATAATTTGTATCCTGGTGAAGGGACTATTGACCCCGAAACACGTTGATAATTCAATAAATAGCGGTTTCATTCGAAGTGTTTTCTTTTTATTAATGTATAATCTCACCGCAAAGTTGTTTAGCTGTTATTGAAAAAAAAAGTTAAAGATTGTCGTAACGAAAAAAAGTAAAAAGTATTTACAATATTTTCATCAGGAATAGAACTGACTCACTTGCTATAACATACAGGCCCGAATTTAGAGTAAATATTTAGATGATTTAAAGTGTAACGTACGCCTTTAAAGCGTAATTTTCTAAAACACTTTTAAGGCGTACCATCCTTTAAATCATCAAAGTATTAACTCTGAATTCGGGCCTTAGTGGAAATATTTTAATATTTTAATTGACACGACATTAACTTAGCACTACACCGACGTTGAGTTATTTTATCCTACTATATTATTGTGTACTGGGGCTGCAATGTAAATGAATGATGGGATTCTTCTGTTGAAATCTCGTGCAACTTTTATCCGCATTAAAAAGACATTCTGCAGTCATGGTCTTGTGGTGGTCGGGGGCCGCCGCGGGTCCTAGCCGTACGCATCTGACATTGTCAGTCAATCACGAGAATGATACGGCTGACCCACTTCCGGTTTGCGCAGATACCACTAATAGCGAAGGGAAAAACTATTTTTCAAAGTGAAGACTACAACACTCACAAATTCACCAGTTTAAAACCTACAAAGTGTGCGCTACATTTGTAGTAGGTACCGAAACATTGCACACTTCACCTACTTCAATAAACTACATGAAGTAAACTAATTGTATTACTAAAAACTTGTATCTACTACAATGATCTACAAGAAGTATTCTACAAGTACTACTAAAAGTATACTTATACAACATTTCAAAACCGTGAATTTGAAATGACATCCAAAACTGACATCCAGTCATCCAAAACATGTTAGTTCTGGATGTCACAACCAAAACGTAATTTTACAGTAAATACTTTAAATAAAATGTAATGTAATGTAAATATACTGTGTATATAAATCATTGGTTCATAGTTTCATTGTTCATAGTTCATAGTTCATAGTTCATAGTTCATAGTTCATAGTTCATAGTTCATTGTTTTAGAGTTTTGGATGTCACAATCAAACCAAAATTTCAAATGCATGGATTTTGAAATGTTTTGATATCACAAAACTGACATCTAATTTCCGGAGATTTCATCATTCGGTCCCAAAATGTTCTAATCCATGGGGGTCGTTTCAATTTCCAGATATTTTTTCATTCAGTGCCAAAATTTTCAAATTCAGTTGTTTCAGTTCAGTTCCCTAAATTTTCTTCATTCTACCACCACAAATATTCGACATTCGACACATCGACAACAAAAATTTGAAGTATGTAATTTGTAGTGTGCACTTTAAAGTGTGCTGTTTGAAGTTTGAAATGTTTGTAGTCTGTAGTTTGCAGTTCACTTACAAACGTGTGCACTTCAGTATAAAGCAGTACTACATTGTAGTACTTAGTGCAGAGCGGACCCATTACTAATCACCAATCTGTCGCCTGCTACCGCAGTCTACGCAAGTGATGTACCTGTCACGCGTAAATTGTTACAATAAATAGCAACACTCAACTATGAGTATCATTTTGCATCCTCTACCGATCTGCTCATCACTACTTCTGCTATCTTTATCTCATACACACTACATACGCGACATTCGCTGAACACCCACCGCATGATGACACGAGAGGATTCTTCTGGAAGGGTGGGAATCCTCTCCAACACAACCCAACCCACCAAAGTGTCATACTTGAACTGACACATACTGAAAGTTTCCTGGGTGGATAGAGTTACGAATGTTGAAGTCCTCCAGTCGAGAAATGCTGCGGACCATCAATATAAGTATCTTGAGTATCTCTGACATATTGTAAATAGTCATGATCCCCAATACAATCGCTGACCTCCGAAGAAGAGTATTAATTGAATATGATATCTCAATTGTGATAATTTCGTTTTATGTCCGTCCATCTTTACGTCCGTCTGTCCATCCGTCCGTCGTAACTGCGTGTAACGTCCGTAACATCTTTTTGTTTGTTTTTTTATTCTCTTTATGGTAATTTTTCTTCTTCTTTTTAGTTCTCTGAAATGACATAGAAGTTGAAATGAAGAAAATAATTGACATGACAAAAAGTACAATGTCAAACATGGATGAAATTTAAAAAAAAAACTTTGACTGTATTCTTTGCAACGTAGAACTAGGTCTGAATCTGTTTGATAAAATAATGTACATCATTAGTATTGTATGTATATACATAATATTTTATCTTAATATTGTTGGTAACAAGCAAAGGTGGATTGAATTCTTGGCATGTGAGTGATGGACGATAATAGGAAAAGTATGAAATTTCAGACAGCCGGCGCTCAAGTTGGCCATTTTCGTCGTACCCCAGAGCATTGCAGAGTTGAGTTTGCGTTAGGAAGAAAAACATTTCTTCTATCTAACTATGCATTTATCCTTTTTGTAGGTCTTGCAGATTTCGTGCAACCAGCCTTCGAAAATTTGCATTTTTTCACTATACCGAGAATCTCTTTATACCTACCCCTTAAGAATTTCAATGTCAATTCAAAGACAATAAATGAGGAAGTAGAATATGGCAACCACCTTACAACATTCATAATGCCCAACTATCCATCCGTGCCTGCTCCCGCTGTGGGGACGTCTGTTCACAACCAGACGTACAAGTGATAGTACCGTTCCTAACAATGAATCCTTTGAAATACATTGTATCATGATGTTAACGCTACCATCAAAGCCAGTCGATTTCCAAAAATCTGAGCATTGAATAGAGCCTCCAGAAACTCCAATTGTTAACCCCAAATCACAGGGAGTTCTGATATTGAATTTCTAGTCACGCCTGTACGCCCCACGCCCCAGATATTCGACAAAGCTACTGAACTCGACACGAAAAAGATCGATTTGTTTTGTTAGAATTCATTGTGTTTTTGGTATTCATTCATTGGAAATTATAGAGAAGAGTTGTATTGTCCTGTGTGGAGAATCAAAAGAATTTTGAAGAAAATATAAAGAAAAATTATGTATTGAAACTCTCTTTGAATAAATAATTTGTGTTGGCCTTATTTGTATCGTTTTTTCCGAGTTTTCATTGACATGTAAGGGAATACGAAATTAATATATACAAGAATCAAACCTTAAATTCTAAATCATAATTCGTAACATTTACGACATGAATGTATGCTTGATATGTAAATGTTATATACCAAAGAGATGTTCTTATTATCTTGTCGTGCCTTCGGGATTCTCCAATAAAAGAGGTTGTCGGTTACTCTTGGTTTATTGATGGCAACAATACGTTATACAGCGGTTACAATGAACAACAGCGGTCTGACTCGATATAATGGTAGAAATAGCCCAGAGGCGACATGCGCGCGACCTTATAAAGCATTTGCTCTCTCTTTCATGCTCTGTCTCTTTCATGCTTCGCGACATACGTCCCTCAGATCTATTACACAAAAATAAATCAAATTGAATTGAATAGTAAAAATTACCAATTAAATGTGAAATAACTTAGGGTGGAATTTCTTAGCGACGGGAGACAGGAAAAAGAAGTAGATAGAAGAATCGGAGCTGCAGCCGGCTTCTACGTTCTCTATAATATAGAACGGTGATAAGAAAATCCGAGCTTAGTGCCACGACTAAGCTGACTGTTTTCAAATCTGTGTACAGGCCCACCCTAATATATGGCCATCAAATTTGGATCCTGACAGAGAGAGTGAGAACAAGGATCCAGGCTGCTGAGAAGAGTTTTCATAGGGGGGTAGCGGAAGTCACACTGATGGACAGAGTGAGAATCGCCGACATAAACCCCTAATCCTACATATAGAAAAATCACAAATGAGGTGGCTTCGATATGTAATCAGAATACCAGAGGAACGAATACCATGAAGAATCCTCTTGGCAACCCCGGAAGGAAGACGACCGGTGGGTCGCCCTAGATAAAGCTGGGAGAAGCACCAAAAAATGTGAATGAAAACTGAATGGGTTTGGACTGGTTGAATCATGCGAAAGCATCGTAAGCAGGGGAATATGGAAGCCCCTTGTCGAGTCTTTGGTCCCTCAACACTACTAGAATAAGGGGATAAAGATGATGACCCAAAATTGAGAATTGAGATTGCCGGAAGTCCGCCGAACTAAAACTTCTTCTATTCTCGAACTATTATAATGTTTGTATGATTCAGCCACGTTTCACGTATATAGATTATTTCGGGATCGGTGTTATAGAAGTGAGTGAGATCTCATAATCTCGAAGACAAGTCACGCTAAGATTTTCATTCCTTCAGATGATTTGCTATTATGTTATTCGCATGACGCAAAGAGCATCGTAGGCACGCTTTTTTATGTAAAGTAACGCAATAGTTTAAGCAATAAAAAAAGGAACAATCATCTCTTTAAACTCTACAACTCCTGGTGGGCCTTCTTACGCGATCCGTATTACGAGACTTATTTTCAGATTTCTAAAAGAAAGATTTCTATTTCACAAGGCTATTGTGAAATATGGTAAAAAAAAAAATTTTTGTATAAAAAAAACATTTTTTTGTGATTTAACAATTTTATTATAATAATTGAATGTCAGTCAGTAATTTTAAATAAGCTATAGGTAGGATTTCTACGAAATGAAATAAAAATAGCTAAGTAATACAATATTCCAATCAAAATTTTAATCAATCTGTCACAGGATCACGGCGGTGAGAGACAAAGGAAAAACAGTAAATTAAATCAAGCATTTATTTAATCACCAAAGTCACCGGATACGATTAAATTGGAGCACCGTTCGGCAATTCGCACTCCAAATCTCCCTGTAATCACTTTCTTTCGAACACTTTATACTCATCTTTACATAATATTCGCACGATTGTTGAGCGCTTTATTAACACTTAAACGCTGGATAGGTATGAACTCTCATAATTATTTGTCGCTGGTTGCTATGGGAATGTTTCTGTGTAATCGCTTGAACGTTACAACAAATATCTTGATGGCATCATCGCACTTACCAACATTTTCGGGTTTCCAAAACGTTTCGCAAATCTTTGAACTAGTTTATTCCAGACCATTGTCGCATCCAATTAACTGTAAAATGTCCAGAATGCTCTAAAATGCTCAGTTTTGTATTATTCTCTGCGTTTCTACAGTCTCATGATAAAACTATTCAGATTTAAGTATATCGTAATAATCTGTCAGATAAATATCTAAATAAACTTTATTTTTAATAATCCCTTTGTTTGTGTGTTTGTAATCCGGCGGTACCTAAATATTTTTCCATAGATAGATATTTTGTATATCTCCCGTTGATTAATCTATTTTCTCGTAGCTGTCAGTAGTTATACGTTTATTTAATAATTTATGGATCATTATGCAAATATATATTTTTTAACCCCAAGAGCTTAAGAAATCGCTGAATTTTTTGGAATGTCACCTCAGTATTTTTCCAAATTCATGTATAAAATTATTCCCCAATTTAATAAAAAATGAATGTTTCGTAAAAAAGACGGTGTTTAATTTCAACTATAATCGAATGAAGACGAATACTAATCGGTTTGGTCTACAGCTCTAGCACAGCACAGATCAACCCGCGGCCCGCGACCCACGTGAGTTTGTGATAATTTAACATTATTAATTTTATTAGAAAACTATAAAGCTGATCTTAGCATAATTAACAGAATTAAACAGGGTCGCCCAGGTGGTTTGAGCATATTGAGCGAATGAATGAGGAAAGAATGATAAGAAAGATATATAATGCAAGTGTTGATGGCGCCAGAATGAGAGGGCGACCGCGGAAGACGTGGCATGACCAGATTAACCAGATACTGGAAGATGGTCACGTTAGAAGCTTCAGTAACCGGCGAGCTTGCATGTGAAGATGTATGAATGTGGATGAGGCGAGAGTTGTATGTCAGTACAGAAGAGTGTGGCGCTCTATCGTCTCTGCCTACCCCCACTGGGAAACGGCGTGATGGTAAGTAAGTAAGTACTATCTGTAACCCATCCAAACTGAAGGTACTTTTACATGTCGAGTCCTTAAGAATATTTATTTATTAAGTATTTATTTATTTATATAAAAAAAAATAAGAAAAAAAGGAAAAAAAACGAAAAAAATTAGTCAACTAAATTATTTTAATTGGGAATGGCAGTAAGTAGGTCACATCGCTGCAGGGACAATCGCTGCACGAATGCCATCATCCAATGGAACTTTAGAAGAAATGAAAAGTTTCCTATTTTTGTTCAGTGAACGGAAATGAACATTTGGAGTGGTTTTGAGATTATGAGATTCGACATTCAAAATGTGATGTTAAAATAATTGAGAATTTTCAAATTATAAATTATACCACTAAATAACTATACATAGACAGGAAATATTCACTTACTGATTTTACCTGGAATAGAGATGGAAAAAATATTAATGAAAATACATTTGATATTAACACAGGTTTAAAATTTTTACATTTCAGCTATAAGATCCCACAAATAAATAATTTAGAAATACTTGAAATTGGGAAAAACGTTAATATTAATTCTAATATAATAAATACACAGACAAAATTTTTGCGTAATCCTATTTTGAATATTTTTCCACTTAACATTCAACCTTCTCCAGATGACCCATAATAATTAACACCTCGAACTCCCCCCTCCCCTCACCTACCCCCTCACCCACCCCTTCACCGTAACACATATGCTTGGTTTAACTTTAAAAAAAATTTTAGTACACAATAATCCTGAATGAGGGAACATTGTTCTCGAAACATGTAGATTGTTTAATCTAATAAAGTGGTAAAAACAAAGTGATTTGTGTTTTATTTTAATGATAATGTCACCACAAAGTTCAAGCCTTCATACAGAAGAAAAAATATTCTTCGAACAGTAAATATAAATGCTTGTATTCATAATACATTTTGGCCAATACCGCGGTTAGTTAGTTTTACCTGTACTGTAGGGACGAAATGTGACTAATAGTTACTAAAAATCTACGCGAGCAAAGCCGCGGGCACAGCTAGTTAAAAATAAACTCCGAGCGCAGAAAGAAGCAAGACACGTCCATTATAGTGCATACAATCTGCAGCCGCGTAAGACAATGATATGACTTTTCTATGAAACGCCGAGAATAGAATCTCTACACATTCGTATGGTTCGATTTAAATATCTGTTTTATTTCAATACATAAATACGTCGAACGACCATAATGAAAAACTTTAATTTTCAATGACTTTAATAATTTTCAATTCAACCTTGCAGATCAATAGTTTGCATGACGATCTTATTTTTGAATGATTAATGGTTCAGTTGAAATGCTGAATGAGTACGTACTTGAAATAGAATTAATGGATGCATAGAATCTAATACGAGAATAGCTCTCCCAGCAGGCATACTTGTAATTATTAGTTCTGCGTGATGGGAGTTCAAATAGTCTCCGTGTGTATGTTGCTACAATTGAAGTTAGTTATTAGGAATTTATGGATTTATCCCATAGTAACAGAATTCTACGTTAACGTACAAATGGACCTATTTGACTCATGATTACATAATTACACATAAGTACATAATAACAAAAGTAATATTTTCCAAACCGACGCGTGTTTCTGTACTGAAAAATATGCCGTCACAGTGTCGTGGGTGTAGGAGGCAAATGAAACCCTATTAAAACAATTAAAAAATTTATTTATCACACAAAGTCACTAGACACCGACAGATGTCACCTGCATTTACATTGTCCGATAAAATAAAATAAAGAATCAAAAATATATTTTTTGGATAGGTACCGAGTTTGTAAAATTAATAAATGATTAATTATTATAGACCTGATCTCTGCCATATTTCAGAGCAATTTTTTGTCTGAATACTGATTACAAGATTTCTCGCTAACGTGAAGCTAAATAAAAGCATTTAAAAGTTATTCATTTTTAACTACTGCTAGAGCTAGACTGTGTTTCACACAATGAATCGATTGGGTCAGTGTGAGCGTTCCATGTATATCTAATATGCATTATGTTAAGTATAATATTAGGATTTAATTGGTCACCCGGTCATCATGGAGCTGTCGTTTGAAAATTAATTTGTTAAAAACACGTTCCCACGCATTGTTTGAAGTCTGTTAGTAAGTAAAATTGTTTATACATATTTATGTCTATATTTGTGATTTATAATAAGTACAAGCTTACCCGCGCGGTTTCGCACGCGTAGATTTTTAGTAACTTTTAGTCATATTTTATCGATTTGTGTATTAACCTTAAAATATTGATATATGTCTTGGAGTGTAGAGTAGCTTGTTGGTCTTGTGGTTAGGACTCTCGTTTCCTGATCCAAAGGTTGCGGGTTCGAACTACACTCCATACCACTAAGTTATTCCTATTTTCATAGCACAAACACTTACTTAGTTTGAAAATAGTAAGAATATTGATGTGACATGCATTCCGTGTTCGCATCTCTATTTTTCAATAAAAAAAAATATCGCCGCGGACTTTTAAGTATTTAAATATCTCTTACCATTAAGGCAGCGTTCGTAAAAAACGCGTCAACTTTAGCTGTGAAATAGGTCACCACGAAAACCCTTTTTATTTCAACGGGATAAGAAATAACCTGTGTCTTGTATTGATCAGTCCAAAACCGTTATGTAGCTCATTTTTAGCGTTGTGTGGGTTCGTCGCTTTCTGCATAACTACGTCCAAATTGACTTGTAAATGCATAAGTTTTGTTATCACTTAAAGTATACATCTCCTGGTCAGAGATTTCTGTATTTGTATATAATCTTACAAGCCGACGTTTCGGGTCCTGTTACAAGGTCCATCAGCTATGCTGATGTGTTGATGTTGATGTAGCAATACCGTGTCGAAAGCAGAGTGTGTTTGTGTTTATATGTTTAATGTCTTTACCGTGTCGGATACATATATTTACTCTAGTTGTCTGGTGTAATTTCAGTTACTTCATCCAAAAGTTTTCTTCTAGGCTTCAAAGTACTAACATTCATTATTAAAACTTTTCCTATTGAATACTAATTAGGTTAAAATACCGTTGTAGTAATGGATATAAACAACAACTTTTGTTTAATATTTGTAAGCTAGTAATGGAATATTAAACGACCCATTAGTACTGTACGAATATCAAGCCGATTTCGTATAATTATATACTATTATCTTCAGAGATTGCTCCGAGTAACATTAGCGTATTATTTGCTTTTGAAATGGCTTCATATAATGTGGAAAACATATCTGTAGGCCGTCAAATTTCAATGGATCAGAAATGACGTCTTAAAATGTGATTGATGTCATAAATTGTACTTGTGACTAAAGTTTAATATATGAGCAGGTATGGATTTTTAAAAATCTAATCTGTTCTCTAAATATTTTATTTTATTTATTTATACAGTAGATACATAGTAATATTTTTATGTTATAACATTTTAATGAAATTATACTCCCCATAATATGAGTCAATAGCTCGAGCTTATGGGAGGAGTATTTAAAAGCCAAATTAAAGTACAAAAGCTGAAACCATTTAGAAGTAGTAATTTTTATTATAGAAGAACTATTTGAGACATGTGGGCAATGTTACAATACATCGTTGTCCAAAATCAAGGATTTGACATCTATCTTAAACTGTTCGTGTCTTGAAATTTGTTTTGCGACAACAATGTATTGTATCAATTAACTCCCAAGTATGTATAGTGATTTTGTGCCATGGTGGTTCTTAAAGTTGGTATCTTTATTTGCCCCTTTGTTCTATGTATATTACTTATACAGTCTAGGGGGTGGGATTTATTTATAAAATAATCTTTATAGATTTGTCATAGGGAGTTAGTTCTGTATATTTTTGGGAGTGATAGTGCATTAAATTCTTGAAATATATATACAGTAGGATAGTCATAAGTTTTTTTTGAGAATCGTTTTAATAATTATTTTTTGTATTATGATTATTGGCTGTGCGGTGGACTAATAAGCCCTACCCCACCCAATAATACCGTACTGTAAGAGGGACTGCACCAACGCATAATACACCATCTTAATAGTATTTTTGTTTAATATATTGCGTAGGTTATAAAAAACATGGATCTGTTTTCTCAATCATTCCACGGTCAGATTTAATATAAGCTTATGATTATATATATAATCTTTTAATTTGTATCACATTTTAAAAATTAATAGCAATGCTGACAAAAAAGTAACTTTGTATATTAAATAGTTAATTAATCATTAATTAATAAATATTTTTATATGAAAGTATGTTGTAAAAATACAGTAACCGGATTTTGTCCCCAGAGGGACATTGGGCACACAATAAAGGAAAACATTTAAAAGAGAAATGCAAAGTTAGGTTCACTTTATCTTCAATTAAGAAAATCATTCAATCATGATGTAATAAACATTTAAAAGAACTTGCCTAAGTTTGGATGAAATAAGTAGACGACAAAAAAATGACAAGGTTACAAAGAAAATAATAATAAAATTGTCAGTAAAAAAATAATAAAATTTCAAAGAATATTTAATACTTAAAAATATTTCAGCTAAGTCTACAAAAAATAAATATCTAACAAGAACCGACAATAGGTTGATGGTTCGCAGACTATCCTAGTTTTTAAGGTCTATGAAATTTATGTCTTTGTTAATTTTCACTTTTTATTTCAACTCGCAATCAGTGACGGCTTCATTAAATTCAATTTAAAAACTTTAAATTTTGTTTTAGCTAATGGCGACTACGATTATTCTAGAAGAAAAAAATACATTTGTATTTTTGATTAAGGTGTGTTAACGAGGTACCTTTCTGTGCACCCAATATTCTAAGGAGTATTTTAAACATTGAAATGGATCATTTCAATATAGTATCAACAACTTCTACTAAGATATTTTGCTAATTGATAGGTTTATTTCTAAATATCATCAATGGGCTGCACGATATTACGATTTTGCGAGACAACACGTATGCGTAACGACGGTTAAACATCTAAAAGGAAGTATATTCAATGGGAAATTCGTTTTCAATGTTTATTAGTATTTATATTATAAACTGACAATTTCATAGACATTTTTAGAACAAATCTATTATGCGTGAGATGTAACTGTTCACCGTTTAAAGTTTTCATTCAATTCAAATTTTTTTAACATGATATTTACATTACAAATATAAAATTAATTCGTTTAGGTTATAAATAAGGTAGAAATATATAAACAACAGAAAAAAATAGTCAACATAATATATTAAATTATTAATATCAAAGAGTGGGAGAATCCTGCTTCGGAAAACCCTCTCAGAGACATGGAACAGATCAATGTCCTGAGTGATATTGATCAGCTACCAGTAGCTCTTCCTAGAGGCATCTATGCTGACGCTGTCTAAGGTAATTATCAGGAACATACAAACAAATACACATTCCTTCTAGCCTCTAAACTATTGTAGCTAAGCATACCCTGGAGTTTGGGTATGCTTGGCTACAATACTTGGTTGGGTGGAGCCAAAGATAATCTCAGTACTTCCTCATGTAGAGATATCTTAGAAACTTTTTTGTACTTACTCTACCATAAGAAAGTACTTATTTAAGCTTATGTGGCCCTTAAATCATCGAACCACTTTCGAGTCTACTTCGAACCAAGGAATTGTAAAGAGTTCTCAGTACGCGGGTATTTTCGAAAACCCTGGCTGTACGCAGAACAAATCCTATCCCATTCTTAATGCATTACCACTGACCGCCTCTATGTGATCGTGAAATGTCAGGGTGGTCACAAATCTAATGCCGAGATCCTTAACATTCGACGTTCGTTTGGGCCCTAGTGAAATTACACCATTAAGAAGGGTGGAAAGAAACTATGTTAATATAATTAGAGTTTAATTATATTGTAATGAGATGATGAACCAATGGAGTTGCGCGCTGTCAAAAACTTCTCGAAATTTATCATTCGGTTATATTGACAACACTATGGAGCATTCTAGAAGCGTCTAGGGTCTCTCGTAATCTCTAGAACGTTCCAAAAGTCTCTTGAAACTTCAAAGCAGTTATTGTAATATCTCAAAGGAATTTACCAATAAATACAAGGGCGTCACGCGACGCGGAGTCAGTCATTCGTGACGTTTAAGCAATGCGATATTAACAATGGAGTGCAGCGCATTGTGACCAACATGTTTATTTCAGCGGTTGTAAATAAAGGAAATATCTATCAGTGGGCGAGAAGTTTTTCTACGGGCGAAAGTTTTCTAGAAAGTGATCGAAGCAATAAAAACTAGACTTAATTAGTGTGAATTAATAAACAATGTAATAATAAGTATGTAGAATAGTCTAGAAACAATTAATGACTATAAATTTAGGAATAGTCACTGGACACAAATTTAGTTGGATTAATAGTTGAAGTAGGAATTAATAAAGAGTATAAATTATTTAAGCGTTGTTATTTGTCTCACACAACCACGTCCCATGACAACATATTATTCTACTCAAATTTCGAGAGTAACAGAACCTCTCGACAGGTAAAGCATTAAACTAACTTCATTAAAATATAGAAAACATGGGCATATTCAAATAATTAATAAAAAATAATATGTTCTATATACAGAGCCAGTCCACATTACTTACACAATACTACAGATAGATTCCTGCGGAAGTCGAAAATGTAACAGCAACAGTATCCTCATATCAATAGTTATGGAGACAACAGACTTCAAGATTTTACGGAAGATAAACCAGAAATATAGAAAAATGAACACTTTGAAGTCGTTTATCTCCGTAATTATTGATATAAGAATATTTTTTCTTAAACATTTTAGACCCATAACTAAGGCAGGAATCTACCTTTAAAGTATATATGTGGACTAGCTCTGTCACATTCTGTATATTTTGGTCGCGAGTTAAGGCTGTGAAAACAGCGCCATATACCTAGTGTAGATTTAGTGACGAACATTGTTATTTTTTTTTTTTATTTATATATAGTGAATTATGTAGGCATACCTACTGATGATTTTAAAATCTGAATAATGTGGCAGCAATTGTAATGGGAACATTACGAGATACTTATTTCATTTAGATTTATTTAGTCGAAATTCTAGCTTAAATCCAAGTACTGACTGCACGCACGCCTCTGGTATTATTTACATAAAATTAAATTTGAGATGAAATCTTAAGTGCATTTCATTATCACCCATTATTCTGTAGCACTGGAATGCACCAGGGCATTCTTTCCACATTCATAGCAAATATAACAAATATCACATTCATAGCAAACATAACAAATATCACTCGGCCGAATTAGAGGGTTGCGGCTAGCAAAGACGTCACCGGATGGTTATAAAATAATTAAGATACCATTCATTCGTGTCGTTGAATTTTATTGTTCCACGTTATCTGGCGTCATGGCGCGAATACCCTAGCTGTAAAGGAAATAATTTTCACTTAAACTAGCACGAGAATAACACAGAATTGGATGTCTTCCAAAATATGTGGATACGAAACAATAATGTGTTACGTTTTAACTTCGATAAACTATCGAAAATACCTAGGTAGGTAACTAACGTTCCAGAGACAACAGAAAATATTGTTGGAATATAATGCATTGGCAAATTACAATCTACCCTCTTCAAGAATTGCGAGTTTTCGTTTTTTTCGTTCATTCGTTTCTTTCGTTCTTTTTTTTTGTTTGATTCGTTGTTTTGTTCTGATTTAAATGAATAATTGAAAGTATGTGTGAATCATTTTAGAATTTTTAGAATTAAAGTTTTTTTATATTGTCGCATGTTGTAGCTAGGGAGGAATGAATAAAAATACTGAAAATTAATTAGCGATTTATTATTTAATGATGAAGTGGACAACGTCACTTTACACGAATTAAAGTTAACGCTATTATGTATTATTCGTATATGAATACTGTATTATCGCTGAGTAGGTAACATTCTATTTATCATTAATTTGTAGATCATTTAATTCTCGCAATTAGGTACTTTGCTCGATTATTTCGTCACAAGCTCAATTCGTGCGAATATAAGTCCAATGAACCGACTTTTGTTTTTTTTCTTGCGTGAAACTCTATGAATTTGAATAGATTTTAGTTACGTGTACATATAAAGAATATATTTATGAACATTCAGAAAAAGTCTCATAAAAATCTATCCAGTACATCCGGAGATAAAAATTAAATGAGTATGCATTGTATTAAGTTCCGCTAGATTTGGAATATATCACAGTGTGCGCCGGGGCGTAGTTAAATTTATATAAAAAAATTGGATTATTTAACTTCTTAGATTATTATTCTAGTGTTAAGGAGAAGATTCTCGTTGCTTTTAGGTTTTTCCAGGTGTTTGTAGACGTTTCCCGAAGGTTGTAGACAATTGTGGACCGTTCTAGATCCTATGACAGCATTGTAATATTTATTTATTTATTTAATAATATATTACAAGAGATTTGGACAGTGCGCAATTCTTTCTGCTTTCTGCATTCTGCCATTTTGTGACGTATATAGTGACGTGTGAATATAGTAACGTTAACATGAAGAGCGCAGTAAACGGCTGGAAAGGTACATTGTACATTAGATATTGATAGATAAGTATAAGTATATATAATGTACTTATCTATTAATAAGCAGATTTTTGTTTTGTTTTTGAAAGCTTAATTATGTTGAAAGATATTTTGCTGTTGGATTACAATAATCATGACAAACAAATTCATTTTAAAAATTGTGTTTTTTTAGAGGCATAAAATTTTAAAATAAAAATAAACAAATCAAAATCGTGGTAATGGCAATGGTCTTGGCTTTATTAGAAGGATTTTATGCCATGTTTCAACAAAGGGTATTTTTTTTAAGGTTGGTATTTTGAATTGCTCAGTTTGGTCTGCTATTTCACAGTGAATAGCTTTACACCAGAACAACGCTTTCAAATATTGCAAATTTATTTCGTGGTATCGTAATACTTCTTAAACAATAATGGCATAGAATCATCTTTCCAATAAATGCCCATACCTTGGTTGTTACCACGATTTTTATGTCTTTTATTTAATTTTAAAGTAATACAAACGTTTAAAAATACAAAAAATAGAAATTAAATACAAAACACCCTAAATGGTAGTTGACTTGTAACTATACATGACTACCTAACCAAAAACAATTCATTCATTAATATTATTATTATAATTTTAAAAGTACAATTAAAACAAATATTGAGTCGTCCTTTACGACTGGTATCAAAACATACATTATATTTTATTATTTCTTAAATAGATCTTTAAGATTAAGTCAGATCATGTTTCCTTAAGAGTAGGAAAGAACATAGAAACTGAAAACATACAAGTGTGTTTAAGAGGGATATTAAATATAATACCTTTCTTTAGCTTAGAGTTGTATTATTAGAACGAAAGTATCAACCTCTATGCTTTTGGGCACATCAGTTTTTAATGTGACTTATCTAACCAATCCTATCAAGGGCCTCTTTTTAATGCTGATTGCTGAAGTTTTTTGTGTAGGTACTAAAAACAAATTTGATGGTCGCAACCTTTATAAGAATCCAAATATTTAGGGAATGATTACAAAATTTGCAGAGTATATTAGTTTTATACTAGTATAAAGATTTTATCTATAAGTTTTGTGTTAAAAAACAATATACATAATATGTCTTCTGAACATTTAAAAGACATTCCAGTTTTTTTCGAAGCTGTATTTTTTCGGCAGTTCAACTCACAGTTTCTTGATAATTAGTGCAAATAAGATAAATTACTTTTATTTAAACAGAGATACATACACGGAATACAAATTGCATCGTTGCTGGTCTTTTTGGAAGAGGCTCGAACCAGAGACCATTCGATCACCATGCGAGACACGAGATCACCAAATACTAGACCAACAAGCTTGTCATTATTTTAAATATAAAAAAAATCCATTAAAAAAATATAAGCACTTGCCATCTGGAATATTCTACTGTCGGCAGCCAGCTATACCAAATACACTGTAGTAATCTAATAGATCATTCTCTAATTTTATATATTACTAGCTCTTCGTACCTGGCGTTGCACGGGTTAAGGATTAAATTAAAAATAAGTGTGTAGGAGGAAACAAACGATTAATTGTTTTGCAAAGCCTCTATGTTTCCATTTAATGTTTCCAAACAATGTTTCCATTTAATCTAGGCTGGGATGGATAAGATGGCCAGGGGGAAATGTGGCTGGGTCCTAAAGAATAAGTATGCAATATTTGGGTCAGATCTGTCTCTATAAAAATCAACAGTGTAGATTTTTATAGAGAACAGACAGACATTGAGTTATATATATATATACATGCATTATGAAAAGGTTATTTTTCGGAAACTTTGTGGATTTGTAAAAATATCTTATTTTTGCGCTATATTTCGGTTACACTGGGATAACCATTCTCAAGCTGGTTTCTCTGACAGTTCAGAGATAAATATTCGATTTCTCTGACTTCGCCGTAGGGGTGGTGGTAATGGTGGCGAAAGCGGGGTAAGTACTTTTTCTTGTCTGATCGGTAGCATATTTTTCTTCGCGAAAACTTCTATTTAAACATATATATATATAGATGTTGTACCACGAACGGTAATCAGAAGCAACCGTAAATAAAAGCATTCAGCATTGTTCAGATGTACAGTGTAAAAGGCATTTGATGAAAACACTACCACGTACGTATTCGAATGCAACGAATGGGTGTTTTTTAAAGGTATCCAATTTCAAATCAATCGACTGATTGCTTTTCGAGTTTTGCGAACACAAACATACGCAGGCTGAATTTACATTTATATAGATTATATTAAATTTATAGATAGTTATTCGTATATATTATATTTTTAGATAGACGTGAATTTTATTTATTTATTAATTTTTTCCTTTTTTAAAATGGACTTTTAAGATGAAAGTCCTGCCTGTATCTAGCAAATATTTGAATATTTAAATAACAGAAAACGTAGTTGTCTGTGTATAGGAAAGATATTTATGTAACATGTCGATAAAATTTTGACAAAAAAACAGGAAAATATATCAGTGATTTATCTAATTGCTTATATATGTTATCTTCTTATTTAATTAAATGAAAAAAGGATAATTCATGTTTCTGTAAAAAGGTAAAAATATCATCTGTACTGAATGCAGACCACTGAATAATTGGATCTACAATGGCTTACTTTTTACAGTTTATCGCTTGAAACTCATTCGTTTATTTTTTTCTTTTACAGTTCTACATCACTGCACGGATCAGGCATCCTGTCTTAGGTAAGTTCTTCTTTTTCTCACCTTCGGCAAGGTATTTCATGGACAGTCAGTTATTTTAGCGTTTCAGAGAAGAATTAGTGACATGCCATCATAAATTTGGAGGTTTTTTGAACCTTTTCAATTTGAAGGTTGACGAAGAAGTTCGCCTTTACAACCTGGTGATTTCCGTGTTCTGTTATATTTTGATATGGATAAGTGGGGCACAAAGTAAGCAGGAATATATACTTATGCGGTTTATTCATTGGGTTTATTGACGCAATGCATTATCATTGACCACCTCCATATGATTGTGAAATGAAAATTAATAAAAATAGTTCCATATCTCCGAAGGCTTCTTCTCGTTAAAGACTAAAAAACCTCCCGAATAGGTTAGTAGTATTTTGTATTTATTTTGGTTATACCGATCTTATTATTATTATTTTCCGATATTAACCGATGGTTATATATCGGATAGGTTAATAACATTTTGTATTTATTTAACAGCGCTGTTGGAAATCAATTTTTGGCTACGTTTCGAAATGGAGTTGTTTGGTATATTTTATTTTATTATGTTTGGTTTTTAAAACATCTGGCAGATATCGTGATTTTGATTCGGATGAAATGCTCAAAAATACTATTCACATTCATAACGTAGTGTACACAACATTTTATTTTGTATTAATCTCTTTAAACGTTGCCTGAATTTTATTTTACATTCATGTGGAGTTTCAATGTTTTACGAAAAGTAAACAAATCGTACGTTTAGTACATATATCAATGGAAAAGGTTTTGCTTGCAATAGCATATTAACAGAGAGAATTGAATGAATGAACCAATAGAAAACGCAATGTATGTATTTGTGTGCATGTGCATGGGTGAACGAGATATGGAATGCATTTCAAAAAGTAATAGAGATGAAAATTTTAGTTAAATTAACATTTGTTCATTGAAAAGTTCAGTCAAGTTTACTGTGATTTTTGGATTTAGAATATACGATTCAATGAAAGAATTATTTTCCAAATTTTTCAGAAAAGTACTGGATTTTTGTCACAGAAATTATATTTTTGTGGGAAAGTAGGAATGGAAGTCTTTGGATCTACCTATTGTATGGCTAGCTTAGGTGATCACTTTACACAATGTAACGTTCACTATTTCCACCCATGATAGAAAACAATATCTTTAAAATTTTTGGAACTTACTTAAAATTATTTCTAGTTATGCCTACCTGATAATAGTATTAACGTAAATATATACTTCTTGAATTTTATGTCATATATTTTTTTTCATTTAACACGTGCTAGGAATTTATAATTTTATATCTCATATGTACCGCTAATATCGGATATTGTTTTATATACTTCTTTCTATATTATAAAATTTTAATGTAAAAGTCTGCAATGGGCGTAAATAAATGAATAAATAAATAAAATCTCTATTTTAAAAATACATAAAAATTTAGGAAGAGTTAACAGCCGAAAAATCATGAGATTTCGATTTAGGTAGGTATCGAATTGTGACACAAGCTAAAGGTGACACGTGGAGCAATAAGATGGAAACGAAATGTCTAGAATATGAGAGGGAAGTAGAGGGGATGGGGTTGAAAGAAAATTACAGAGTAGAAAAGGCGAGAGAGATATACACACTTCACTTTATCGCCTTTGAGCCAGAAGTCTCACGACGGAAATTTTGAGATGAATATGCCCACCGATGCATTAAAAATAAATTTTGGCAAAACTCGCTCAGCTTATTCCTTTGGGATTAAAATTAAATTTATTTCTCATTTTATTATTCCGGTCAATATCTCCACAAATCGAATTTTCTTAGACAAGAACTATCCTACAATAACGTTTTATTCAAATTATTAAATAACATGACTGACGGACCTGCACGCATACACCTGATTAACTATTTTATTGCATCTATGGAATTCATACCACAATACAGAAAACCACTAATCTAGGCCACACACACACAGTGGCAAGGAATGCCACATAAGCGAATCGAGGCACGAGCAAGACACGCGCACGACCTGCAGTTCATTGCACCATCAGCATTTTCTGATCATATACAGCCGCACTTCAGAAGACTCCTTTATTCATAAATTATGTAAAAGGAGGCCCACGCCCTATGCGGGCATGTCAGTCTTTCATAGACCTCCAGCGGGTGGCCGGAGGCTATGGCCCTTAGAGTATCTATCATTGTCTTTGTAATCATACTCATATATATTTTATACTTGTTTTATCAAGATAATAAATCATCAAATATTCTACGCCTTTGAGCTTTTCCGTCGCATGACGGTGGTGACCTAAAAGCAACTGCTCCTAAAAACCTCCAAACCCCCAAACATCAATAATTTTACCAATTCCGAATATAACTTCAAGCCAGCTCATACAGATTGTAAGCCCCGGCCATCGTATAAAAGACTTCCATACACATTTCTCATATAAATAGCTTCGTCTCTGTGAGACTTCTATAATTTATCTTAATAAACAAATGTTCGATTTGACGGTTTAATTGTGTACGGTGGAACGGAGTGAGTACCAAAGCTGTTAATAGATCCGAATAGGAGGTGAATGGCTGCGTTTGAATTTCACGTAGTGCACTGACGTCATCCTAGTGTAGCTGCGGCGATCATTGTTCGGAACTACTCACCATAGTGTGAAGGGAACTTTTATTCAATTTGTATTTGTCAAAGCGTGCTTGTTCATTTTTCGAAATCCATGTTTAGTTTTTTTAAAAATTTTAAGTTTATATTTTTAAAAATTTATTTAATCTGCATCAATATTATTATAACATATCCTACAAAACTTATATACAGTTTGTCTGTAGGAACAAAATACATACTCACACAATCATATTCACATTTCAATATAATTTTTTAAACTTTTATTAAAAATTCCCTGTTTCATTTTTTAATCCATCCGGTATTTTATTAAATAGTTTCGGTATTATTTGTTTTTTCCGGTCTCCGTTAAAGTTGTTAATTTTTTTTCTCTAAGTTTTTGTCGGTTTTTTGTCTTGTCATATATTTGTGTTGTATTTGGGTTTTAAACTTTTCGTCTGTGTATTCTTCTAGAGTCAAGTTACATTGTAGCTGTTTTTGTATTAGTAAGATGTTACACGTTTTGAATAGATTTTCCGTTTGGTACTTACAATCTTCCATTTGTTTTTTGTTTGCTATCGTTTTTAATATTCTTAATTGTTAATTTTTTTATTCTAAATATGATTGAAAAGTGAGATCATAACTGCTTAGTCCGTAATTTATGATCGAATCTACCATACCGCAGTACAAGCAGTAACGTGTATATCTAGGAATGCAGTCTTTTAATTGTAAAAATTTGCTTAACAGTTCTCTTGTCAGTCCCAAAAATGTGTATTTTTATATCTATATAAACAGTGTCCTATTAAAAATAAGTCGTTGTCTTTATCTTTCACATATGCAGAATTAATTAACATATACTTATTATTTTGTATTAATTAATATGCCATTATAATGTGCCCATTTCAGTTAACTGGCATTTTCTTGAGAACTAGTAACATTGTCCAAAAAAACATCACTTATTTTTGTCTTAGAGTTGTGCATAAGACAATCTTTTTTCCTTTCACGCAGATACTTGGCGTGACACTGTATGACAGAGTGCTCTGATGTGTGACCTAAAATAAGTATGTTCCTAGCATTCAGTCGTGATGTAAACGGAGCCAAGTGAGACGCCTCAAGTAATAATATATGGTTCCCTGAACGGTACAAAGTTTCCCGGAAGTAATGCCAGTCACCCGGAGTGGTTCTGTGAACGACTCTCTGGTGGGATATAAAAACAGCGGACACATTTGTACGAAAAATCAACCCACCATTTTAAAGCTTGCAGTTTTAAATTATATATAGATGTTTTATATTAATACGCTAATCGCGCTATTTTTCCTTAACAAGTTCATTTTGATAAAACTTATTTTATTTAAAAATTTAAGTTCTTGTGATAACTGTATATATTTTTTGATTATTTCGCTTGTATTTTTGTAAGTATTCATCTAATTTGTTCTGGATTTCATACAATTTTCGCATCTAAAAATTCAGTATAAATGTGTTTATTATGTTGATGAAGAGAAGTTGATTACAGAAAAGTTTCAAATACGCCCTGGAACAGTATTTCCCAAACTATGGGTGCGACCCACTGATGGGTTGCAAGCAGTATTAATTAGGTAGGTCACAGTCGCTACGTGGCAGACATTTTCTCAAAGTTAAATGAACTCAATTTATACATGCGAGGATCAGACGGATCCGACATTTTTGCAGTTCACGATAAAATTCGAGCATTCACGAAAAAACTTATGTTGCGAAGAAATGTGTCGAGGAAGGCAAGTATGATTGTTTTGAAACTTTTAAAACTTATATCATAGGAGGCGAAGGGCAACCAGATATTCATGTACCTGGTAGAAAAATATCTTTAACGCGTACTTCGAAAAAGTTCTAATAATATTTTAATCCATTTTAAGACAACATTCCAATTGAAATGACAACAAAAACACGTGAAGACCTCCTAAAGTCCTCCTCACTTCACTACCATATACTTATGTGAAGTGGGATTTTCTGGCACGGTTTCTATTAAGACTATATGCAGAAATAAATTGGATGTATCGAATTCACTGCGATTAAAAGTGACTAAAATTGACAAGAGTTATGACAAGAAATAGGCAAAAAATGCATCCTTCCCATTAAAATGAGTAGCTTGTTGGTCTTGCGGTTAGGACACTCACCTCGTGATCCAAAGGTCGCGGGTTCGAACCTCACTCCAGACTAGCAAGTTAGTTCTATTTTCATAGCACAAGCGTTTAGCTTAGTTTGAAAATAGTAAGAATATTGATGTGACACGTATTCCGTGTTCGCATCTCTATTTAAAAAAAAATATATATATCACATACTACTATTTTTCGTAATTAAAAATTTCGATTAAATTTGGACGTTTTTCATTTTTCTTAATTGAACAGTCGTTCGTATAGTTAAAATTGACTTTTTTGTGGTACGCGGTCTTTGGGAACCACTGCCTTATAAGAAACACAAACTATATATTCTCGTAATTTGGGAAGTTTTTTATAACCAACGATACACGATACGATATCAGATTGTAAGGATATCTTTTTCACATATTCTTGTATAAAATATAATTACAAAGGAAAATTAACAATCTTGGCTTAGCTAAGTTTCTCGATAAAACCACACGTGTTCTAAACAATTTTCTCCAGCCCCGTAATTCCCCGTCTCCTATCCCACCCACTATTACGCGTAACGGGAATACCTAATGAGACGCTACATAAGAGATTATTCATTATGTAAATTTGTTGTTCAAAATAGCCCAATTTTCTGTGAATTCAATCGGATTATTAATTTAAGTACAATTTCGGATAATTAAATTTTTTGCCGGGCGATTTCGAGATCGTTAAAATTTTTTTACAGGTTTTCACGGCCGTTGAGAATTTTTTATGCTATTTTGTCTTAAATAATAAAAATTAAAATTGACAATTTATAAAGCACCATTTTTATTAATATTTCACCACTAGGACGCTTTTCACAGAAATTATTTAATCCTTTTCAAAACAGGGCGTTTAAGCCTTTTTACACGCTTCAATTGAGCTTCACTTGTCTGTCAGCCACATTAATTTTGTAATCAATATTTGACCCACTTGAATGGTAAAGAGACGTATTCCGGATGACAACACAATAAACATTAATTAATTTTATAAAATCAGTTAATTATTAAAAAATTAAATGCGTTACTTAATCGGACATTGAAAAATATTCAATGTATGTGCAGATGACATCTATCGATTTGTGTTATAATAAAAGTGACGTTTTGAGTTTTTGGTTAATACCATTGATTACAAGACTTACTGTGATGAAGACTAACAAGTAGAAGAAGAGGAAAATAAATATTTTCATAGCCATAATACAATCTCAATTTTTGCACATATCAATGAAATAAAAAGCGTGGGGCGCTTTTTCTCAAAAACGATTGCTTGCTTTAAAAAAGACTGCGCATTCACATCATTAAGTAAAATTATTTGATTAATATACTTAGTTATGTTTATCACATAACTTAGTATAATTAATCAAATCGATAGTATCCGCCTCACATCTTTGACTTTATTGACAAACATGTATACCTACTGTGATCCTCCGATTTGGTAATTTTTATAAAAGTGTTTTTTTAAAATATAATTATGAAGTTGTTGTCAGTCCTTTTACATGCTTTTATTTAACTCCTTTTGTCTGTTGTTTGTTTGTGGTGATGCAATCTTGTGATTGATTTTTACCCACTTCCCGACTAGCCAGATCTTTGAAACTTTCAATGTTTACGAAAAGTGGATGATTATACATTATTGAATCATTTTCGACACGATTTGGTCATTATTTCGATTAAAGTTAATAGTCTCTTGCGTGTGAGTTAAGTTAAAAATAACTTAACTCACACGCAAGAGCCACAGAAACAGCAGAAGAACAGTTCACCATTCGAAAATTTGTTTTATGCTTGAAAACGTGTTTAATATTTGGATACTGCATAATGATGTTAAAAAATCAATTACGAATGTATGCAAGAAATTGTCCCACTTTCATAAAGTAAAAAATTGGTTAAGATATATTGAATGCAATATAAAGCTTAATTATAGTAAATTTAATTAATCAATTTTACTTGTTTAAACTTTAAACAATGTTTCTGGTACACTTATCCGTATCACGAAAGGTAAAGAGATCCAAGACTTTGGGCCTGCCACTGCAAATGCCCGTTCACTAAACTTAGTCTTTTGGCATTGGTTCGGTTCTGCAACCTTTCTGCGGCTGAAGTAGAGGCTGACCTCAGAGTTTGTCGCCTACGATTCAAGTTGTTTAGGATAAAGAGCTCTTGAAGATACAGAGGCGCCATGTTGTTTTTTCGATCGCATAGGCCTACGACAAAAAGAAGGTTCATTATTATTATTTATTTTTTGTTTTGTGTTTTGTTGAATGAAATATATTTATTTATTAGTCTCGTAAATATTGTTTATTTTCCTTTCAAATATGTTTTAATTCTATATTTAATTTTTGTTTATTTATTCTTCTTATATTTATCTGTATAGACATTGGTTTAATTTTCTTTATTTTAATTTATTATTAATTTGTTAAAGATTTCTCATTATTACTGTTGGCTTGTGTACTAATCATTGTTTATACCTATATATTGTTAATTTCTCTTAAATTTATTTTATATCTATTATTTATTTTTAATTATTTACGTAAAAACGTATTTTATGTTACGTATATAAAAATCCTTGTAACTTTCTTGTACTGTTAAAGCCCACCAGGGCGTTGATTAATAATTAAATAAATAAATAAATACCTTTTTTGATCTTTTATATTATGATGCAGTTATTGAATTATGTATCAGCAAAAGAATTCTGTCGAACGAGGCGAAACTAGCGATGCATTATGACGTTCTTCTCGTTTCAACACGTCAACACCGTTTACTTTATTTTGTCAATTCTAAGCTTCATTGGAAAATTTGGAAATGCATAAAATAACGACGTGGAAATGCTATCACACAGTCGCATGTGTTGAAATTTACGAACGATAGAGAAAATATTTAATAAATGTGAGAAAATGGCGGCCTTTGTCGATAGACAAAGAAAAAGAGTCCCTAAATTGGTTTGTTCACGTGAAACGCACTAATGAGGATAGTGTTACTCTGTTCGCAGACAGCAAAATCGTCTCGTTCACTGACAACAGATTTAATAAAAAATGGACTGTATGAATGTTTTCGCACCTTTTTTTTCAAAATATTATCTCCTCGTAAAATAACTCAAAAAAATAAATAAATCAATTTTATTGCACCAATAGAAAGTGTCATGTGCATATAGTTCAATTATTTGTTCCTAGAGGGCACTGGTGTCATTGTAATATTAACCAAAATTATAATATTAACAAAACATACCAAACATAAACAGTATCACGCAACGTAATGTATTTCTTTGAGTTGTGACACTATTTGAGTGGGGGTGCGATATGTAGGACGTCAAACAAATATACACCTTTAATTATGTCGCACCGGCAATTATTTAAGACTAGCCGTACACCCGTGAAAAATCACTAATCACACATAATAAATTCGTTGTCTGTCCGTCTCCGTAACTTTGTGTAACGTCCATAATTTCGTTTGAATTCACGGCTAAAAAAGCGAAATTAAACGGCCGGAGATGGGTCTTGAACAGTCTCAGGCCAGAAAACTTCTTCTTCTTCTTCTTTGTGGACCGCCAAAAATCTACTATAAATATATACTAGGGTCTAGCAAAGACGCGAACCAATGTTATGTCATTTTTGACGGGTTGCAGCTAGTAATTAATAAAGACCCTTGCGCGACCACGCAAACATTAGCCGCGCATTGATTGCGTGTCACACTCTAATTGAAATTATTTCATTTAGATTCATGATTAATTGAGACAACGAAATTATTATACTTGGATTAATGTCCACAAGATAGAATTAATGCGTAAGCAGAGACGATCCGACGGACGAGTGGACCCCTTGCTCTTTCATCCAGTTGTATTGTACAGAAGAGTTCACACAAAGTAGGTGGTATTTTTTTTTATGTTGAAGGCAACAGGAACAAAGGATCTCGAGCTTAGACCTGGTGTGATCAGGTAAATCAAAAATTGGAGGACGGCCCTGTTAGAAGTTTCAACAATCAAAGACCTTACATAAATGAGATGATAGAGAGAAGTGGCATTTTATCCTCTCTGCCTTGGAAAGTTTGTAAGTTATTAGGTAATATTTTCGATAAAAAAATTAAAGTATAAATTATTCGGTTTTTGTTTTAGTAAGTATATTTGTCAATAACCGTATGATATATTTAAAAAAATAATTATAATATAAAAGTGTCCATATTGATTAAAAAATATATTGTAATGCAGGTTAAAATAATGTAGACACTAGACACTATAGATTTATAAATCTCCGTTATCTTAGTCTAAATTAAAACTGCTGCCTGGTTGACCTGGTGTTCTCATTTCTTGAAATTGTCCCCTTCTTGGCTTGGTTCCTAAATGCTCGAGTCTTAGAAAAGAGAGAGGTGCGGTGTTTATACTTCTCCTTTTCAATCCTGGAGCTAAAATGAAAGCAGTTGCACTATATTCGAGTGCTGGAAGGGGCAGATTAACTATACGCTTAAAAGCTTTTTCGTACATTATTTATATCAGTCCCGACAACGCAGCACGTGTGACGGTTTCTGCCGTTTGCCGCCTTGCCCCTTATCTCTATCTAAGGAAACTACTGAAACAAAGAAAGTTCCAAAACGTGTCGGAAGGCGATGACCGAGAGTAAATGGAGTTTTGGCAACGGATAAGAGGTGACGTTCCGGTAGCATTTCAGTCGGATTTCAGTCATCCGTAATCGGATCATCGCAGACATTCCTTATTCGAGTTCCTTGTATTCTAATATTTGTATACTTTCTATTTTCTACTCTTTCATTCAACGAAACTACAAACCTTCTCTAAAAGCCTCTTAAGAACAAAGAATTTTCTGCAAATGCAAAAATGCGTTTTCCTTGCTTTGTGGAAACTTGGACATCAAGCCAAAGAGATCGATACACTACAACATCAGTGGAATTTTCTCGCTCGGTTGGAGCGGCCTACTAAATATAATGCAGTCATCGAGGATTATTAATACAGAATGTTTTGAATTCGAGATTTTATACGAAATATTGCATACAAATTTAAAGAAAACATGATTTTGGAAGGGATAGATAGACTCATACAATCTAGAATTTAGTAGATACACTCTAAATAAGCAATCCTCGGTGACAGCATACAAAACTTTTTTTTTTGATATTGCTGCCTTTGCTTTTATACCTCACGTATCATGTATTATACAACTCCTACACAAATATGCTTCTCTGGTTTCTAAAGCAAACAGTTGCTTGGTTTAAAATGTATAATTTTTTTTCCTTATTTTTCTTTGTTTTATACATAAATAATTAGTCTTTAGAAACCAACAAATAAAAGTACCGTCATATTTGACGTAGGTAGCAAATAAATAAATAAATTAAAAGTAATAATGAGTTTCTAAATTGAATATTTGACTTTTTCTTAACCAAAAACGTGAATGATATTTTACAGTGTTAGAAATAAACGGCATAAAAACTTGTGTAAACATTTGAAAAGAAACAAAATATTTACGTGCGTTATATTAAGATTAGCTTGGTAACATGAAGTTCATTAACTTTTCTTCGAATAATAAATATTTCTGCAAATTGTAAACCCGCTCACCTACGTCATAGCTTGAGTCTCTGTGGATTCGAATGCTTTACACTAAAATATAGTCTATAGAACTATCAACGATTATAGTCTTTCAAATTGAATTAATAACATAATTATTTTTTTATTTTATTTTATTTTATTTATTTATGAAGGAATCTTAACAGTTTTTTAAACATATAATGTAAAAGCATAGTGTTCGTTTCATAGACCAATTCAAAAGATTCGCAAATAAAAAATAAAAAGGATAATAAAAATGTAGGTACTTTGTTTTTACCACTTATGTGTTGAAAATATCAATATGTTTTAGAGCCAATGGTCCATTTGTCAAGATATAATGTATACTAATAAATAAAAAATAAAAATTGAAGTAAAGTCAGTGAAAATATAAAAAAATTATATATGTGAAATTTACTTTATACCTATATTATACACATTTATTTAAAATATTTAACATTTTAAAAAGAGTAAGTCGACCACAATCAAAAGGCCATTTCTTAGCTTTGTCCGGTAAGAAGAAAGTGGGGGAAAGTAGCCTGGCAATCCCGTATTACAAGCCTCAATATGATATTCCAAATAAATACATATTTTTTAGTTTAAAAAGGGTTACTTACTAGAAAACCTTCTTTTGTGTTCATTTTTTGCATCGTAACAACACACATACTTTTTGCGCACATTCTTTTGAATGCGGTCTAGGTATAGTAAATTGAATATTACAAATAATTAGGTCATTTTATAAATACATTTGTTTTCATGTTAGTACTTAAGTATTATTCATTTCCTATATATATATTTTTTACTGTCAATATTTCGATTATTGATTTTTAATTTTTTAGTATACATTGTATCCTGACGAATTGTTCCTGAAAAATTTTGATCTTTTCAATATATAAGTGGTGAAAATCAAGTACATTTTTATTAATTATATTAATAATGTTACTACAAAATCTTTTTGCTCTTTTTGATGAAAGAATAACGTTCAAGAAAAGTGCCACAAAAACTACACAGGGTGTTGTATAACTGACGATGGAAAGGTTTTTCTGAAATATGTTGGTATAATTAATCAAATAAAAGAAGTAGATATATACAAATGATACAATCAATATTTTTTATAAATGTCAATCTATAATGTTGCTGAATTAATTGAAAAAAGAGCAAATTATTTTTTATAAGTGACTTATGATCTCTAATTGCTGAAATTCTAATTTTCAATTTTCTCTTCAATTTTTCTCAAAATTGTTAATTAAAATTTTACTTTTACTACTTAAAAAATTATATAGACGTCGTACTATATTTGTTTTAGCGTATAAACAGATCGACCCGATAGCGATAGTTTTGTCAGAGTCGTTTCGGCGGCGAGTTAAGGTAAGTATTTTTATACACATGTTGTTACATTTTAAGGGCACATGTTCCTTCATCAAAGCAGTAGTCTTCCAATTTTATTAATTTCGTGACGCTTAGCTCCTTAAATATAATATCGAGCTAATTGTTGTATTGTTGTAGCGCCTGCGCATTGTCTAGAACTGGTAAAAAACTAGACAAAATTTCCTTTCAAAAACGTCCAGCTCTCGCTCGTTCCTCTTGGCACCCTTGACTCAGCTGCGTACATAGAACTGGTGTGATGAACATTTTTTACACTAATTCTAGTGTTTCTGGACAGCAATCTGGAATTTAATTGACCTTAGAGGCGGAAATAATAGCGTAAATGCTCACTAGGCGTTTCTGTATCTCCAAACGCCAGTTAAACCATCGATTATTGCGTTTTAAACCAATCACACAACCCAATTTCGTAAAAATCTATGGTTTGTAAAAAAAGATTATTATTATCCAAGTGAATGCGACCGGCCTTTAGTGTTATTTTTGTCTGTTATTAGAGAGCCAAGGTACGTGAATTTTAGTACCGTTTCTAAATTATTGTAGTAAAAAAAAGGGTTTCTATTTACTGTAATGTATAAGTCTGAACATGCAAAAGACTGAGATGCAAGATGAAATATTCAATAAATAACTACATTAAAGGAAATATAATATGTACACAGGAGTATACAGGCATATATTTTCACGTGTCGTGGCTGCACGAGGCAAATTAAAATACTGGAAATTAATTAGCGATTTATTAATCGATGATTAACTAATTATTCAATGTACAAAGTGACTTAACACGATTAAACTTAAGGCTATCCTTTAATATACACAATATTCGATTCTCGCTCACAGAAGTCGCACTGGTTTATTTCGCATTTAGGTACTCCGCTCGATTATTTCGCTGGTATCCATCGCTTTGATTATCTCACGACTAGCCACCCTGGCCGTGGCCTTGCAGCTGCAACCTTCACACCGAAGGAACTGTCAAAACACTACTGAACTTAACTATGTCCGCGACACGGCTTCGCTTTTATAGCAAACATGTTGACTTTCCGAACATTCCAAACGTTTGTAGTTTGTTCCCTCGCTTCCTGACTGCTCTAGACGTTCCTCGAATATTGTAGTTAGTTCAGAGTGTGGTAGTGTGTTCCAGAAAGTAGTGGAAGGTCTTGAGGTTTTGATATTACTGTCGTCATTGACATATTACGAGGGATTCTGTATGAAATTTCTTTTGCCACTTCGTTACAATATAAATCTTATTCTCCCTGGGTTCATCTCAATTCAATGTCATCGTCGGCTGTTGAAGTTCTCCTCTCCTCATTCTTAGGTTGTAAGTTCTTCTGTCCTGTGCCTCTGCATCTGGATATCCCTTTGCACCCATAAATTTTTTGATCTTCCTCTGGATGTAATTCGGGATGGAGATTGGTGTTCTGCATTCAACGTCTTTCACCTTGCTATTAATGCCTGTGATGCCCAGACTTTCCAGAATACGTCATATACAGGAATATACAAATAATTAGTATAATTTATACATAGCACCAACATATTTAAACATAGTTTCAAGAAAAAGTATCGTGAAAATCTTTTGTGTAGCTGAGAAATTAATTGGAATTGGACGGGTGGGGTTTGTTCACTTTATGAAAGCCACTTACATTAGTGAGAGTGATACCCTCTGTAACACGTAAATTGTGTAGTGGTATTCCCTTTTTAAAGCTACTCCACTGACCACTTCAGTATCACACTAGCAGTCACACGGAGTGGTCGTTTCTTTGTTTAATATTTTATATTTAAAGATACGGTGATTGCAAGATCACGATACGGTGGCCACAGACTTAATTCTCATCTAAATTCATAATAATCAATTTAATATAAATTTAGATGAGGATTCGGTGTCCGATACAGACGACAATAGTTTATCTTATTATTAATTAAAATTAATTATATGATTTTGAAACCATTTAACTACAATTATACCTGTTAATATATATTTTATTTTAAACTGGCTAAAATCCATCAAAAATGACGTGCTTTGTTATATATTTCGGCCGCCAGTTAATGCTGGGAGAACAGTGCTATCTAGAGTAGCGACTTGATAACGTTAGTGATGGAAATTAATATATTTTTTTATTAAATTTATTTGGTTAATGTACAAACTAAGAATGACTGTATTCAATAAGAGAATTATGCTTTTTTTGCTCATTATTATATTATATATATCACATCACTATTTGAGCATGCTGGTAGCGTTGGTGACGTACGTTGTAACGTAGAGAATTTTATATTTTGATTATTGATTAATACCAATAACATGCGATATAGTAGGTAATGCATTAACTTATTAGTTTCAGTTTTCAATAAACTGAAATATTAAAAAAAATCAAATTTAGTGTTGGTAGTTTATTTAAAAAGCAAAGTCAATGTTTTCATTTTATTTAATAAAAAATTAGAAATCATAGTATTTTGAAAACGGAACGAGTTTTTAATAATACCTGTATCTTTGTTTATTTTAGGTTTGGAAACTAAAATAATATTTATATACATTTTTTGCATCTGTCATTTACTCAAAAAAATAATGTTACGAGTTTTCGGATAATGTTAATCGGATTAAAGTGCGCGATATTGCTGTGGTTAGGTGAAATTTTGGCAGACTAATGACTAATGACGGATATTTGATATATAGGTAAATATTTAGGTTAGTAAACATGAATTAATATTATATATATTAATACATTAGTCAAGTTTTGTACATTCTGATTTGCAAAATGACGAAATTAATGGCGTGCCCCACCGGCGCAGTCGTAATACGCCATTGTGGCTGACAATTTATACGATTCGGACGAAATATTTTGGCAATTAAAATGTTTACGTTACATTAAATGTTCGCCCGAATTTTCACAATAATGGAGAAAAATACTCAAGCTTGCCTACGTCACCAACAGATGTCCATAACTCCGGCCGATGGCGAAATTATTATATTTCGCCCTTTGGACAAGGGAAAATTGAAGGTCGTAAACATCGAGACAAAGGGTTTTATATTATTTATTTAAGGTTATCCATTTACAATTATTAAGAGAGGGTTGATTGAAGTGACTTTGAGAAATTAAATGAATAACAACATTTTTATATGTAAGAGTATGTTCTGAGAACACAATTACCTACTGGATTTAATTAAGATGAATTATAGAAGTCTCATTGTGATTAGTGACGAAGCTATTCATATGAAAAACGTCTATGGAAGTCTTTTGTACGATGGCCCAGAGTTTACAGTTTGTATGAGCTGGCTTAAGTAATCACTTTACTCAATGCAACGTTTGCCAATTCCATCGTACCTTCCAGTATCATTACCAGCTGCGAAATCAATGTATACTATTTCATGAGAAGGATTACAGATGTTCCTTCAAATATATGGACGGTTTTAATTTAAGACATTTATACAACTATCAAAATTTTGATAATGTGTGGATGTTCCTACGTTGGAATTGGTGAACGTTGCAGAGTGTGTAGAGTTATTACTTAAGCCGGCTCACACAGGTTGTAAGCCCTGGGCCATCGGACAAAAACTTCCACATACGTTTGTTATTTAAATAGATTCGTCTCCGTGAGACTTCCATAATTTATCTTAATTGAATTTCACTGCTTTATAAAATATTTACAAAACTAATTTATCCAAGAAAACAATATATTGTTTAATATTTTTTATGTACTACAGTGATGAAACAATTTCAAACCTTAATTTCAAGTACGGGAGGTGTCCTATGGTGGAGATATGAAGAGGTATTCACGCGCATGCGTGCAATTTTCTGCCCGTGAAAAGCGTCGGTCGTTGGCAGTCAGCCTCTGAATGAAGGAGCGTAGATAGTGCCTGTCGGATTTTTTATTGTTGTATTATGACGCGGTTATTTATGTTAATTTTCTATTTGATGATGAATTTTTATACAATACGAGCTACACACATATTTATTCAAAACTCTACACAAACAAGGAGCTAAACGTCATAAAATGTATTAATTTGAGAAGACTTCGGTGGCTGGGCCATGTTGAGAGAAGGACTGAACACCAAGCATCCAAATTCCTGATGAATGCAAGACCAATGGGACGAAGAAGCTTAGGAAGGCCAACATTTAGATGGAGCGATAATGTCCTTAAAAACATATCTGCCTTGGAAATTCAGAACTGGAGAGAGCTGGCACAAGATGAGTGGAGGAACGCAACTCGTGAAGAGACCAAGATCCACCGTGAGTTGTAGAGTTGATGATGATGATGATGTATTTTTTATAATATAATTGTGACCAAATTCATAATGTTCTTGTACGTTATAAAATTATGTGCTTCTGCTTCATTTTTTCTTTTTTATACGAGCAAGATTTTTTATTCGCTGATGGAGAAGTGTCATTGATGGAAATTGTTGTTTGTGTTGTGTACACGCGCGTGCGCATTCTGTTCAGCTATGTTCCATCGCAATGTATACAACATACCACGTGGTTCATTATGTACGCCAAACAAGTAGGTATAACTTTTAACGGTACATGCACCCAATTTTATTGAATTTTCAAAAGCACTAAAACATATTAAATCGAATTTTCTGATCTTATCAACACGTTTTTTTCCTGTTTCTTCCTATTGCGATACTCAATCTTCAATACATCTTTCGATCGCCCTTCGCGTTCTTTAAATTTTAGATCTTTCCTTTATCTAGAGTTAACATTTTGTAGCCATTTTTACAAGGCCTCAAAAAAAATAATAGGTCGGCGGGTAAGTTTTTCAGCTCCAGGATAGCAGCAATTTACGAAATTCCTTTTAGGAAAAAGTAAAGGCAGTAGACAATAAAAAAAGATTTAATAATATTTTGCGTAATATTTGCGTGATGTCTTGTTATGAGCATAAATAGTATCTTTATATGGGCCATACGAGATAAATATTTTATTTTTATTTTCCTACGTTATGCAAGTTATATCGAGTAATATACAAAAGGGGTTAAAATGGTTGGTAGGTGGTATAAATATGGCGTGTTTAGGCAAGCCTGTATTAAGCGATAACAACTAACAAGAATAGCACCTAAAGTTTTCGTATATTGTGAGCAATTTAGAACGGGTGAGGGTAGTTAGGTAGTTGCGGTTAAGTGATAAGACTAAAACATGCTGATTTATTATAATATATTCAGAAATAAAGGCGTGTTTTTTTCTAAATAGTCACGTTTTTGAAATTTATTTAATAACAAATAAAATATATGCATACAGGAATATTTGTGTAAAATGTGAATGAAAGTAGACTGAATGCGGTGGAAATGCGCTCAGTAAGGCGCTTGTGTGGAAAATCTTTGGTCTGAATGAAAAAATTAGAGGCGAATGTTTTGTTGGCTGTTGTTTCGTAGACAGAAAAAGAAAGGAGTGCTGAGATGGTTTGGTCATGTAGAACGTATAAGCGTGGAATGGATGGTTAAGAAAATATATGGGGCGAGTGTTGAAGGCAACAGTAATATAAGGCGTCCGCGAAAGACCTGGCATGGTCAAATACTTCAACTATTGGAGGACGGTCTTGTTTAAAGCCTCAATAACCGTAGAACTTGCAAGAGAAGATGTCTGAATGTAGCCGAAGCAAAAGTGATATGGCAAGATAGAAAAATATGGAAATGTGTCCCCTCTGCCTATCCCTGCGGGGAAACGGCGTGATGGTTAGTTAGTTTGTATAAAATGTAAAATATAACGACTACTTATTTACGTACTTTATATAATATAAACTACTTGAGTTCATATATGAGTTTATCAGAAACTTTTTATCTACTTTCATCAGGTTAAAAAAAAACTAATCCTAAATATATCATAATATAATAAAGATTCGACTTTGTCTCAATTTTTTCGTAATCATGGAAGGTTATTGTGGCTACTAAACTCCGCTAGTGGCGCTCCCCGGAAAGGAAAAGTTCCGGGTTTGTGTCCCGGTTGAACCAAATATTGTACTCTCGTTAAAAAAAAATTTAAATTTACTATTGTCACTACACTTGTCTATCATATTATATTTACTCTTCTTATTATTATGTGTATTTCTAAACTTTTTCTATGTGAAGTATGCTAGGATACAAGTTAAAATGTTCAATACTATTTGTTGAAACTCTATGTTTATCTTGTAGCTGTTGTATTTCCAAATAAATAAAAGGGAAGTGGTCTAAAAATTTAAAAAAAAAAGAGTAATGAAAAGGCATACTTTATACAGATAAGTATTGTTGTGCGTATAAAGAAAAGTATTTTCTTGATTAAACTAACAAAGGTTATTTGATTAACTTGCCTGTAATAAACATCAAACACGGAGAGGTGCTAGGCACGGAGATTGTATCCAGAATCCTCATTCGTCGGGAGGCATCACCATATATTAAATGAAAAAGCATTACAGGAAGACATTGTTATATAATTTATACAATATACTTTGGATTTGGGTACTGGAATTTCTAAAAGGTAGCAAAAAAAAATTACTTGAATTTTAATACAAAAAATAATATATATTTAGTTTCAGCTTTAATTAATATCCAGGCAAAATTAAAAGATTTTATCTAAATCGGTTAGTTTTTGAAACAAACTCACATTGAAAAATACACAGGTAATCAAAATTCATAATTATCTACGTGGCAATGTCCATCACTAACGATTTAATCGAAACCAATTGGTTTTTAATATTACAAACTCCAAAAATTTGATAAATGTGGTTGTCAATCGTGGGTGGAATAAGTGAATGTTATATTATGTGAAGTTATCACAACAAACGTCCATAGACTTCCTTACCTACTTTCATATAAAAATGGCTTCGTCTCTGTGAGACATTTTCAATATATCTTGATATAAACTATCACAAATTGATAAATCTATTCCATTGATAAACTATCATTATAAAACTATCATTAACCCATAAAAAATGACGCACTTTTACTATATATTTCGGCCGCGAGTTAATGCTGTGAAAAAGTGCCATCATTGCTATTTGCTTGATTCTGTGGTAGGCTTGGCAGACTACGGCGGATTCACGGCTGGTAGTGAACGCTGCACGGCCATTGGTGTCTACAATTGGCTGTCGCCGACGATAGATATCAGTAGCTGGCTCAACGAGCGGCTATGGTGGGCGATTTGCAGTCAATGGTGGGCGATTCGCAGCCAACACTGCACCGTGTCTGCTTGCTGTTAGGCTATGCTGTCGACTATGACAGCCGCTTTACCACAAGTGATAGCTGCTGCGCAACCATTGTTATCAGACAAAAATTCCTGTGGCGAAATACACTGGTAATCAAAATTCATAATTACCTATGTAACAAAGTCCATCACTAACTATTTTATCGAAACCGGTTGGTTTTAAATACAAACTCCTGCGGCAAAATAAACACGTTAAAAATTCATAATTATCAATGTAACAATGTCCGTCTTTAACGCTACCAAGATGCTCCACTACGCTAGATGGCACTGTTCTGATAGCTCTAACTCGCGCCGAAATATCAATGTAAAAGTGCACCATTTTTGACGGGTCGATTGTGGTTTGCTGTGAAAATGACGACAATAACAGTCTCCCACACTCTTGTATTATCTACAGCATTTGGGAAGCGTCTAAAAACACCTAGAAGTGACGGGAACATTCTCCTATAATCTAGGAGGTTCGATATTCCAGTTTTTGGGCATAAATAGCGCGGATCTAGGTCACCATGTCTTGTTTTGACAGATTGTTCAGTGCAAAGTGAGTCGCGGACGACGGCCAGGTCTGCCTAGTCGTGAATTGAGAAGCGACAGATACTGAACAAAATAGTCGGGCGAGTACTAAATGGCGATTTAAATAATGTGCGATAGTTTGAACAGAATATTCTACAAGTGATAGAGTATTACCCGCGATAATAAAGTGTTCATATAAAAGTGATGAATTACGAAATAGTGTGATTTAAATAATGGTGTATTATTTTGATTCATGTAAAGTGACGTAATCCATTGAATAATTAATTATTAAATCGCTAATTAATTTCCAGTGTTTTCATTTGTCACCCAAAGCCACGCCACGTGACAATATACACTAGAATACGCCTAAAAATTATTTCAATTTTTAACTCCTAGTAGAAGGTAACAGTTTTTAGCACTTTTTTCAAATGATTGTATTTTTGATACATCAGTCTTCTTTTTAAAACAAAAAAGTCCATAAAATCACAATTGGGTTGTGTGGAACGATAAAAAAGGTCTCAAAGAGAGGTTATCGAGACTTCATAAAAACGAAATAACGCTTTCAGTAAAATCAGCAGAAAATCTAATCAAGAGTTGAATAGGTCGATTTTTTGGGCATGGCACTTCAAGAATGTATTATGTACGTACGTACTGATATACGATAAAAATATATAAAAATAAATATTATGTTGATATATTTTTTATATATTATATATAATAGAATATATTTATGCATAAACTATTGAACAAATATTATCGACGGTTGTTATGTAGGTACTGTCGACCATGCAAAAATTGTATTTTCATTTTACTATCTTTAAATATTATTAACTATTTAACATTTCAAGGGTCCTCGGCCAAAAGGATTGTAAATGATTATTTCGAACAGAAGAGCAAAGGAAAATTCTGTCAATCTGATTTTGTCGATATTTCTTTAATTATGAAACGATTTCAATATTTGTTTTGGATGCACAAGTTGCATTGTGTAGAGTTATCACATAAGCCAGCCTATATAGGTTGTAAGCCCTGAGCCATTGTATAAGAGACTTCCATACAATTTTCTCGTATATAAGTAAGATTTGTCACCGTGAGACTTCTATAATTTATCCTTAATTAACAATATTAAAGTAAAATAATGGCAATAAATGAAGAAACTAGTCAAATAAATGAGTTTCAGCAGTGAGCGACTGGCCGTCACTCACTGCGTCTAAGTCATTCAGGCTCGAATAGAGAGACAATACTTAGTGATTTAAAGATTAAAGTATACTTTAAAAGCGTGATTTGCAGAACAAAATAACATTTTTAAAGTGTATTTTAACCTTAAAATTATTTAAATATTGGCTCTGTATTCGGACATCAATGTTGATTAAGAATGTTCTTAGGTTTTCACGGCGACTCCGAATCTTCAAGTTTGTGTTCACTGGGGTATTATGCCGTGTTGTTACGACCTTTCGGGCCGACGTTTCGGATCCCATCGCAGGGTCCATCATCAGGGCTGATGTGTTGTTGTGAATGTTGGTGTTGTGGTTAAGTATCGGCTCGCAATACCGTGCCGAAGTCAGAAATATGTCAGTAACACCCAGACTACCACGAATGCGTGAACTTTTAATCCTATCTTTTAGTGTAACTCCTGCCGACCATCTAAGTACTCGCATTTTTGCAGTTTCGAGTTGCCTAGAGTAGGAGTTATACATAGTCCAGCATTCGGAGCTATACATTATCGCGGGTCTAACAATAGTCTGGTATATCTTTCTTTCAAGTTTTATAGACATTTCCGGGTTACATAAAATTTAATGTTTCATGATAAGAGTAAAAAATACGTTATATCTAGCGTTAAGGTGGCGAATAAACTTTTCTTGTATCTGTTCAAGTCTCGCAATGTATATAATTTTCTTAAAATGGTTTTATTTAAATGGTTTTATGCTTAGATACAATGATTAATCATTTATCGAAATATTCATTAAAATTGGTGGTTTCTTTATTATGCATAGTTTGTAAATAACGAACTCGTATCTCAAAATGTGATTTTGTCAAATAGCTGCCTTTATGTTTATGGGGGCAGTATATATTTTCATTTTTTTTAAAAATAAATTAGGTATATAAAAATATCTTAGGGCTGTTTGTAGGTTGTGTAGGTTGGTAGGTTGTGTAGGTAGGTTGCTGTTGTAGGTTGGTCGTTAGACATAAAAGAAATCGATCTCACCCCGTTGGCCCCGCGAGCAGCCCTTGCTCAACGAATTGAAAAATTAATACTAGTAAAACAAGTCGCCCGACATGGAAAGGCAGCGGGCCCATCCGAGGGCGGGCGCTCCGGCCGCAGGGTGCGCGTCTTGGCTGTGAAGGCATAAAACGTGAATTACACTTGATAGGGTGTCATAAACCTTGCCTAACTTAATATCGCCACCGAGCTGAAAATGTCGTGTTTCCGGCCGCATTTTAAAATGTTGACTCGTTTGCCAGTTTTAGAAATTAAATTGAAAATACCATTAGGTTTATGAATAATAAGTTGAGTCATTAGAGCAATGAAAACCCTTGGATTTATGTTGAAGATTGCCAATATTTTTCAATTTTTGAACACAGTTTTGTATTGTATATAACGCTCTGGAGAGAAGCCACCTCGAGTATCACTCAGCTGTATAATTTCCCTTTTATATAATAGATAGATATATATATAATATTATGTATGTATTTATACGAGTATATGGTATATTATGCACAGACCGTAGAGAGAATTCTGAATAAATTCTTAAGATTTGTCAATTTAACATTAAGTATTACCATTTCTTCAATTCACTACAGCATTCTTACGAATGAATTCAATATCCTTAAATTGTCAGTTGGAAGGAATTCAATTGACTTAATAATTCTGTACATAATTATCAATTCTCAAATTAACAGCCTTTGATCGATTCTCAAAAGTTTGTCTTCCAGCTTTAAGCTGTTCCATGATTTTTTTTTATGCATCTTGATCTCAGTGATTCGTATTGATGTTCATTTTTTAAAAATTATATATTACCTAGTCTCACTACTAATTTTACTTTAAGTCTTGTTATGTTCATATAATATCATTATTTTCTATATATATTTTATCCTTTATAAACTGTAACTATAACTAAATATGTATGCTATGTACTTATGCAAGAAAATGTAAAAGAAACGTGCCGACAAGCTGTATAAGGCTTGGCACGATCTGTAATAATAAAAATGTCTATAAATTTAAATAAATAAAAATAAATAAAAAAATTAAAAAATTTAAAATTCCACTGTCAATGCGTTCAAAGGATATAGTTTATTACCATAATACGCGAAAAAACTACAACGTACACTCATCACTTCCTAATCTACATAGACTGATCAATGAGTACAGTGAGTTTGCAGACGTAGTCCACGACAGGCTTGACAACTTTAGAGAGAAACATGCTTTGGATTCTGAGACAGTGCTCGTTTCTTCTCTCTTTGTGCAGGTGTTTCACTATTTTATTCATAGCTTTGTTAACTCTTTAATTTTTCACAACATATATTGTTTTATTCAATTAATTGTCTGTGTATAACATTTGAGTGTTTTATATTAATGCACTAATTGGGAGGATAAGAAATTCTAACAAAAATCTTATAAATATTCCAAAATTGGTCTGGAGTTGTTTCGGGCAATTAGATATAATGTTGAAAATAAATTTTTAACTGCGTTTGAAATGAAAAATGTTCAATCAATGTATACATCCAATGCTCTTGAATGAATTCAAAACTAGGAAAACAACGCGTGAAAAAGAAAACAGACAAGAGAAATTGATATAGTTGAATATGCTGAGAAAATAAAATGATAATGGCTAAGCCACATCACTCGGAGGATGGAGAATCTTTCAACGAAGGCTCAAGTGACGCCCGAGGAATGTTAAATGGCCGACACGATCCACTAAAACACCCCGGACTGACGAAATACAGCCTTTTTCATGCAGTACTAGATAGCAAATGACTGAAGACGATGATTATGATAGGTGTGTACCTAAATCCAACACATTCTCTTATGTATGTGTATGAGATTATTAAACGATAGGAACTGCGCATAATCGAGGATTTTCCAAGACTGGACGTTTTAGAATAAATTAGAAACACCTAGAAACCCCTAGAACACACAGAAATATACGAGATTGCATAAATCGAGGATTTATACAATATATCTCATAGCTAGTAGCAAAAACTTTACAGGTGGATTCCTGCCTTGACGGTGAGTCGAAAATGTTCAAGCAACCATAACCTAAGGTCAATGGTTATGGAGATATGCAATATCAAAGTTACCTGTAAAGTTTTTGCTACTAGCTATGAAACATCCTACATAAACAAGCGACGTCAGCGCTGTGGGACAGCTTGTTTTGATAGGCGAGTGCGAGACCCTAGATTTTGGGCGAATATAGACTAATGGTGTCTAAAATAACGAGTATATAAAGTAACATTGAGGAATAGACTGTTAGGCAATTGGCTGTTGGGAAATCGTCTGTTTTGCAATAAGCTGTCGGGCAATCAGTTGTTAGAGAAGTGGTTGGCATCCATCTTATTACATAATAAAAAAAAAACTAAAACATTAAACATAATAAAATACAAGACGAATTCGAGTGGCCCGCGTGGCAGCCGAATATTTTAGCTATCGCAAGCTTAAAATTTATTTTTCAATTAGTAAGGAAATAGATATAATATTGTTATTATATTCAAAGAGGCAAAGTAATATCACTTCAATAGTGCATAAACGTTGTACTTTAGAATTTTTATACGGTCTATGAATTTAGAGTAAACTGACCATTTTCACAGCCGAATAACCCATTTTCTTGCTTTGTCGCACACAAAATTCTCGCAGAACTCAATGCATGGAGGGGAAATACAAGCCTTATTACTTTCTGTAATGCCTGTTCCATTTTCCTCCGCAACGTTATAAAGGATTTTCCACTCATCTCCTAGATCCTTATACGTTACGTAGAAGCATTTGACTTACATTTTGTCAGAAAAATTCCCGTATGAGAGAAGCACTGCTATCTTCAAAACGATTTCTACATGTTTACTATCTTCTCTGCATCGTAAACCTCGTATAAAAATATCATCTTCAAATAAAATAAAACCTTTTTTTGTAATAAAAGATATTTTTTTATGAAGTTGTTCTTTTAGAAGAGTAGCTGGATAATTAAATTATTTATATAGATCAGTTGGAAGAATAAACAGAAAAAAAAAATAATCGAAAAATATTAATGATTTCCTCGGAATCAATGATCAATAATAACATTTGTATTAAAAAAATCGAAAAATATTAAACATAATGTAGTTGGTAACGTATTCTCCGGGTAAGAAAAATTGCCGGATTCAGGTCCTCGTTTTAAGAGATTCGAACACGGAATACGTGTCGCATCAGTATTCTTACTATTTTCAAACTAAGGTAAAAGCCTGTGCTATGAAAATAGAACTAACTTGCTGGTGTCCTGGAATTGGACTAGTACCACCGAACACCAGATTACTAGGCAAGGGTCGTGACCACTACACCAAAAAGCTACTCATAATTAACAAGGTATAATAAATATTGTAACGAGATGGAAAAGATTTCGTACAGAATCACTCTATCGTCGATGACGCTAATAATATCGAAGCCTCTAGTACCATCGAAGACACACTACCGCATTCTATGATTGTCTACAATATTCGGATGGAAATTATTTTAATTAGATATCTAAATAGAACCAAAACATTAAAAAAATGGAATAAAAGGAAAGAGTGAAAATATAAATATCTATACATCAATTGAAAATGTCTCACGCGGCATAATGTGCTTAAACCATTAAGATTTAAACAAGAAACAGAAAGAACAAAAAATAAATTAATACTAATTAATTAGTAAAAATAATATTTCTTAATTTTGAAAATTTAGCTAGTGGAGTTAAAAATTTGTTATATAGTCATAAATGATAATCACGAGCACCAAAAAACACCCCAGTGTTACCAGCGAATAATGTAATACAACTTTGTAAATCCTAAAATCATAAATCAAGAAATAAAATTATAATATTGTAATTTTTTGTGTCAGTGATTTTACGAAAGTGAAACATTTCTTTTAACAAGCGTATCTCAAAGTTAAATTGCCTATAAAATATGAATTTTCGGTGATATCCAAAATTTATTTTCTTCAAGAGCTTTTAAGCTCAGGGATGATCTGGCAAGATTTTTATTTGAAGATTACACTTTATGTAAGCGTCTCCATTAAGTTTACTTATCCTCTACCCATGTGTGATGCTCAAACTTTTATTAAATTTCGAATTTATTTAGCTGAATTTTCGTTTGAGTATTAAACTTTTTTTCTTTTAAATTTTGGGATATTGTCACGTGTCGTAACTTCGGGAGACGAATATTGGAATTAATTACCGATTTATTAATAAATGATTAATTAATTATTAAATGGATAGTCATTTAACACGATATAAATCACACTATTTTGTAATGTATCACTCGTATATGAATACTTTATTATCGCTGGGTAAAACTATCTATCACTTGCAGAACATTCAATTCTCGTACGTAGTATTTATCGCATTTATTTATTTCGCCACTTAGGTAAGTACTCGCCGGATTATTTCACTCGATTTCTATCGCTCCGCAATTCACGGCTGCCACACCTGGCCATAGGCGTCGTCCGCGACTCAATTCGAACGGAAAGATTTGTCAAAATAAGATTTGGCGCTGTGGTGCATTTCCGGCTTTTGTATCCGAACGCTGATGAACTTGCGAGAAGATTCTTTTCATTTATAGTGTTTAGGAGAAGGTTTCCGCCGCTCTAGGCTGTTCTAGTCATTTGTAGACGTTTTCCAATGGTTGTAGATAATATTGCAAGGGATTCGGACAGTGCGCTATTTCTCCTGCTTGCCATTTCGTGTCAATATCTTATATATATTTAGTTCTTTATCATAGTAATAACATAGCCGGGTCTTTATTTAGCACCGTACATCAAACAGAATTCAAGTAACGCGAGTCGTAAGCAGAGTCGTTTCAGGAAATTTAATGTCCAGTCGAAGTTGTCAAAAATATCGATTCCTGATGATAATTTTAAATGATGTGCTTAGAATGAATAAATATATTTTTTTAATGTGATTTTAATTGTTTAAATTTTCTACAAGACATTTTTAATGAATAAGAAAGATTAATTAAATGATAAACAGAAAATGGCTCAATTGAAGAATACTGTACTAAAATAAATCCTTCTGGGAGTAAGTGTCCACGGTTTAGTTGAGTGTCCTGATTTCATAATAAAACAGAATTGTTGTTTACAGTGGCGTGCAGTGGGTATAAACGTAGGTTATGCTGTGACCGACTATATACCTACATATATTAAAAATATATATATACGCATATACCTAAAAGAGTATATTATAAAAAAGTCATGCTGCAATGTTCCCACTGCACGCGCCTGGGTTATAAACATATTTTGTATTTTTTTTAACCGTATATAATAAACTATAGGTAATATGGCAAAAATTTTCAATATATTTCGAAGACGACTGATAAATTATTGAATCGGGAATAATACTAATTTCAGATATACGTTTCTTTTCACAAAAATAAATCAAACACTTTATGAAAACATCGATGGCAATGTCGTCGTAAATAATCATTAGGATTTGACAGATGGTTATTCACCATAGAAAAGAGAAATAGAATTCAAAGAAAAAGTTTTGGGTGGAATTTGTAAAATATATCATTTCTGCAAGTGACGTGTGCGCAGTTCTCACCTGGCATTGGACCTTTCGAAGAAACACGCTATTCCATGAAAAATTTACTTGTCTATTATAAAAAACTCGCAGACAGAGATGAGTCAAAATACACGGTTCAGGGCGAGTTTTTTCTCGGCTTGCCTAGATCTATGGAACAAAATTTGTTGGGCGCAAATAAGTGAGATAAATTATAAATTGACATGAAGTTGGATACAGAAACGTCGGAAATAAACTTCTAGCCCTAAGATGAATTACGGCTAAAATTTTAAATCCTAAAAAAAACAGACACGTCACGTTAAACAGAAACGTCTGAAACTAAACTTCTAGTCGTAGGAAGAATTACGGCTAGAATTTTAAATCGAATTTTTCTTAAGATAAGCATTATTTAATTAATATGTGTTTCCCAAAATCTTTACTAATGCACAGTTTTTTTGCTTGTATGCGCTGCACGCCACTGGTTGTTTAAATAGAACGTATTGATTGAAATATTGACATTAAATTTTAAAGTGTCCATAATTTAAGTGTAAAAACACGGCGTTATACCCCAGAAAACACAAACCTTAAGATTCTGAACGGCCGTAAAACCCTAAAACATTCTTTTATATTCGTTCAATAATTAAAAATGTTCACCTTAAGATTTTACTATGCATGGGGATACTCATTTTGTTGGTGCTTCAAAGGTTATATTCTCCATTTTACCTACCCAGTCTCTTTAATTTGTTTATCTTGTCACCAATGAAATGGTTGCCCTGTGAAGCATAACTGCCAGAACAGGAGACAGGCTACAGGAATCAAGGAATTTCGAATTTCCAAAGAAAATTTTGAAATCGACACTAAAATATAATAAAAACTGGACACTAATCATAGATTTTTTGCGATGTTCTTTATCGTGGGTTGAGTATTGTACTTAACACTGCAAAATTACTTGGATATGAAAAAATCATACCACATAATTTAATAATCTCGGTTATCTCGAAATGTGTAATATGTAAGCATGATAACCTGCTTGGTTAACCAGGTAATTTCCTAGTAAACAATAGATATCGTTGTTATCATTTTAATATCATATAAAAAAGAAATTTTATAAAAAAGTAGGGAAGTAAATAGGTCATAAAAATATGTCACTGTTATTACTTTTATATTCCCGGAACACAAACAATGAAAAATATATAACATGAAATATAACAATGACAAAATAATGAGTTTAATCATTTTAATCAATGCGAAAACAAAAAACGTAAGGATACAAAGTAATGTAAAAGGATAAAACGGAAAAACAAACTATACAACTACAAAATTAATCAAGATATATTATATATGTTTTATACAGACGAAGCTAAGTAGGTATGAAAATCTTTTTGGGTGTCCATAAGACTTATGACCTTTCATGATATGGTTAGCTTAAGTAATCAATTTACACTATGTAACGTTCCCCAATTTCACCCATGATAGACACATTTATCAATTGTTTTGGAAGTTTACAAGGAACAGATACAAGAATTTTAATAGAATTATGAAATTCTTCTGCAAAAATATATTCATGTAAATGAGATGCATACACGGCGTACGTATCACACTAATATTCTAAATATTTTCAAATTAAGCTTGCATTATGAAAATATAACTAACTCGGTGGTCTCTCAGAACAAGGCTCGAACTCCTGAAGACTAGGCAAGTTTCTTAACAACAAGATATTCAATAATCATCGTGAAAAACTCTATTTAAAGTTATATGAGATAATCAATGCCCGACAACCTCATTCGCCATCAAATGTGTTCCTTAAAATTATAAAATATGTAGGCCTGCAGGCTGATTTTTAGAAATAATGATGCGGGAGTATACTCATAAGTATCCCAATAATAATAAATTTGTCTGTCTGTCTATCCGTAACTTCATGTAGCGTCCGTAACTTAATTTTTTTATACATATTTAAAAAAAAAATTATACGTATTGCTTAGGAACAGACGTGTAAAAGTCAGTCATTTTTGACGGGTTACAGGTAGTTTCTCTATAAAAATATAGTTATTGCAATAAAAAATCCAATGCATTAATTCTCAATAATAAAATATGATAATGATATTTACCATAAGATGGTGCCCTGCGGCAGATGTCCATTTAACCCAACCCTAGAGCCGGCACTGGCACTAGCATAACACAATATTTTGGTAGGTACCAACAGGAAGAGGCGTGCTTTCGTATGAGTTTACATATATACACTCACATATTAAATCTTAAAAAATAATCTGACAGACGGCGCCAAAAATATCACCGCGGATGGTGGTCTTACTGTCAGTGAATGTGTACTGAATATGTACTGAATATGTACTGATTATGTACTGAATATGTATTGAATATGTACTGAATATGTACTGAATATGTACTGAATATGTACTGAATATGTACTGAATATGTACTGAATATGTACTGAATATGTACTGAATATTTACTGAATATGTACTGAATATGTACTGAATATGTACTGAATATGTACTGAATAACACGTGGGTGGCTTCCCGGTAAATGGCACAGAGTGATTTATTTAATGTCTCTGTGTTATTAAAAAACTTTTCCTTTGACACTGCATCCTGCTGTCTGAATATGGAAAATATATGAAAAGCTGAATTTCAAAATAATTATGAAAATGAGTATTCTAAACGCGTGCTGAGATTTTAGGCGCTTCCAAAAGTCAATTTAAAAAATTTCATTTCAAAATCGCTTTAGTAAATTTCATAAAACAGTGTATTGGCTGTGGGTGGCCAATGAAAACTCTGGATATAATTAAAGATTTATTAATTATTTTAATAAATTTCAACAAAATTCATTGGACGTGAATTTAATTTAAACACTATTCTTTAATTCACGCTATTTCGCATTCAATCACTCGTCTGTGGAATACTTTATTATCGCTTGCTGGAATAATCTCACACAGGGAATTCAAGTCAATTTATACGTAAGTGGTTGCACTTATTTTCAATGCCAATTAGGTACTTCGCTTAATTTGTTGTCGTTGGTATCACATACACATTGGTAACATTCTTTTCGCTGACGGTTATATCGCTGGCTAATGTTACGCCGGCAACCGTCAAAATGAGATGATGCGCTGCGACACTGGCTCTGCCTTTTGTACAAAATACGTTGGTTTTCTGAACCTTCAAGATTGTTTACATTTATAGTGTTTGCGAGAATGTTCCCGTCAAGAAAATCTCTAATATTTCCCGAATGTTGTACATATTTTCAGAGTATTGAAGGGCATCCCAAAATATTATGGAATATTCTATCATTGTTGTCCTTGAAAAGCTCTGTCAGTGCGTAATCATCTCGTCACAATAGTATTAGGCCTTGTCTGATAGTAATTTCTGATATTTTGACAATCTAGAGTTTAAAGTCTCCTCTACAAAATTTAATTTTTAATTGGGGTACACTTTTATAAGCTTTCAATAGCCAAAAAATATACACAATAAGTATTTTTATTTTATTTTTCATTTATATTCATTTTAGGGGTCGCTACCGCTGATCAAATTTTCGAAAATATTCGCCGTTTAGGGCAATCACTGCAACCCTTCAGACCAAACATGTAACTGCATGCAGCATCAATAAGCCGCGGATAGATTAAACACATCCTTCCCCAGCCCCCCTAGTCTTTTAAACAATAGGAAGCGTATTTAAATGTGTTAGTGTTACAACAAGAATTTTCGAGAAATATCGTACCTTTTATTCTTGGACTGAATTTACGATCGTGTTATATAATGTCGTTTATACGTGAAGTGAGTTAAAAAAAATTCGGAAAATGACATCTTTGGTAACTGTCTGAAGAGCTTGTTGCTTTTTATACTTCACTGATGTCGTTTCCTTGGAAACCAAACAGAGGATGTCACTGCCCTCAAAAATCAAGGATTGGAAGGTTCTCCAAAGCGAGCAACCTTCAAAAATGCTGTCATTACGGTTAATAACTTGGGAGGAATTGTTACAAATCACCGTTTTGTGTGATTTTTGAAAACATATTTTAGGAAGGATAATGATGACTACAACAAAGCAAAGACTTTTGTACATCCTAAGAAAGTTGTAAATGATATAGTAGAGGGAGGAGCAGTTCATTTTGAGTTCATTCCATTGATTAAAAGCCGAAGCAATATATATTCTTGGCGGTTAAATTTTATTGACGAAAATTTACTGACTTATAAAGTTCACATTGACGTCATCTTAAATAATTTTATTATTACTTTTGGTTATATTTATTTTTTGAAATCTTTCACATCATTGTGTAATTGATCTTAATCTTAATTTTAACAAAATTTCTGTTAAAATATTTTTTCATGTTTAAATATCAACTTATATTTTTACTTAAGCCTTACACTTTCACAGCTGGTAGCGACCCTTAAAAGTCTTTTGTAAAATCTAAAAAACAAACTGTGTAAGTTTTAAGACATATGAAGAAGTACCCAGTAGAAAAAAATAATTAGAAATTTTCATAAAATTTTGAAGCAACCTCAAATAATATACACTCACACAATTCATGGGATTTATAAATCATGGCGATTGCATAGCTGCGTCAAATATTTGAAATAATTCAGATAAAATAACACATATACAATATTAAGCAAATTTTATAATGTGTGATTGTTCTTAGGGTGGATCGGTGAACTTTGCATTATGTAAGTATGCTTCTGACCATTAGTTAGCTGGCACAAGTGATCACTGCCAGCTAATAACTGGTCGTACGCCCTGTGGCCTGTCTATAAAATACTTCTATACATGTTCCCATATAAATAGCTTCGTCTATGTAAGGCTTTTATAATTTATATAAATTAATTAAAAACGTATATTTTTGATAGAATGTCGTAGTTTTGGTTTATTATTATGAATAGTTTATATTTCATTTTGCATCTCAGCATAGTTTATTTGTCATTTGAGTGTACCTCTTGTAGATCTGTTTTGATTTTATCCGGCCGCCTACGTTCTCCCCCTTGTTCATGTTATTATGTAAGGGATGTTATGGGGATTTATCTAATCCGCTACAGGTCTCGCCTACCGCAGATTCCCTGCTTACACTTTCCTCGATATATTGATTTTCATTTTCCATTTTAATTAAACGGATAATACTAAAACTTGCTTATTAACCCAGGGATCTCAAAATATTAAACATGCCGTGTGAAATATTTAAGGAAAAATGCCTAGAATATTACTAAATAAGTCCATACGTGTGGTCTAATAAAATCAAATAATATTTATAAATTTTTAACCTTTCTTTTATATACAAAACTCGTATTCCAAACTTTTATTTTAGATGTTATTAATCCTCATTAATTTTTTCCAATACTTGATCTTTTGGCATTTTTTATTAAATTTTATTATTATTATTAAATTTTATTATTATTATTATTATTATTATTATTATTATTATTATTATTATTATTATTATTATTATTAATCCATATCAGAAGCTGTATGTTTATTAAGTTTAAATTTTTTTTAAAACTATGCTTGGGCAGCTTTAGAAAATCGGACAAAAAACGAATAAGTTACTTAAAATCACTTGATTTTACGAATAAAAAGCATTAAAAAACGTTTTTTTAATACCAATTTAGATCATTAGATTCTACATTCCATATCAACGGTCTCTACGTAAACTAAAACAAAAGGGCGATTCTGCAGGAGAACTATTTGAAGTTTTGATTTGCACGCAAAATAAGCGTATTTGTTCAGATTTACGGCAATTTTTATCTCTGATTTTTTAAAAATTTAGTATTGAGGAAGAGATTATTTTCTATTTATTATTCCAAAAAAGTCAAAGGATTTTTGGTAGATGTCCGAGGCAACATAGGGAACGTCAATCGATACATTTTTCATATTTTTCATTTTTCATACAAGACACTTTTCTAACAACACTGAAAACGATTTAGTGGTGATATCTTTCTAATATTGCCTACATTGTCTTTATTGTGACAAATATTGGGTCAACCCATCAATAATGCAGTTTTTTCAATGGAGAAGCTTACTATTTTTTTTCAATGAATGGAAATGAAATCTTAAGTAAAATTAAACAAAAGTCTGAAAGTTATAGAATATTAAATTTGCATGAATACTTTTGGCGGAGTCGCGTGACGTCATCTCTCGTACCGGTGTAGGTACATTGCGCCTCGGTTCCGGTGCCCGGCTATGCGGACGCGTGACGTCACAAGGTATTTGGAGGTCAATCATCCCGCGCTAAAATACACTAATTTTTATATTCTTTGTCTCTGTTATTTATTGACAGATTTCAACAAAATTTTCGCCAATTTCAGTATTAGTTTTGGTCTGAATTTTAGTTAATTGTTACAACATATTATATTACATGAACATAAAATCCATCAATCTCTGGTGAAATAAAATTCCATCATTACTGTTGAGGAACTATTAGAAAACCTAAGATTTGGTCATTCAACCAATCATCGGCACCTGCGTGCCATGGGAAAAGTCAGCAAATTGGGTTCCTCACAAACTTTCTGAGTCTAATCGCATGCAAGGAGTGAATGTGTGCTCTTCGTAGCTATCACGTCTCAGGAGTGAACCTTTCATGGACCGAATAGTGACAAGTGACGAGAAATGGGTTCTCTATAAATGTCAAGCGCCGAAGAAAGTGGGTAGAAAGGACCGCAGGCAAAATAAGGTCTTTACTAACATACAGTGTTAATATCTACTTGGTGGGCTTGTCAGCTATATGAAAGGCTAAGTTGACTCAGAATTCTTAAATCCAAACCAAATGATAATAAAGGAGATCAACTGAAAGCGATTACCGGAAACGCAGTTGCTCGTCCACAATTGCTCGCCAGGAAAGTTGCTCGCTATTATTATTATTTTTTTATTTTTTTTATTTATTTAATTTATGGTACAAATATAGTTCTTATATATAACATATCAGATTAAATATTTTTTTTAAACACTTAGTAGTCATGTAGACCTCATCAGTGAAGAAAAGCTCTTGAGTCTGATGAGGGAGCCACAGTTCTTATTCCTTGTTATAATATATAGGTACATAGTGTATACAAGTTATTTATTAATACAGTAAAAAGGTAAATTGATAGTGAAAGTATAGGAGTTATTTTGAAAAAAGCTATAAGTTTAAATGATTTATGAATTTAAGTTTGATTTTAAGAAAATTTTAATTTTTTTGATTTGCTCTGAGAGGTTACTGATGCATCGCATCTCGATAGGTAACCTAACATAAGCTAACTTTTATAAATACTTTTAGATGAAGACACTTGTTTGTAAATAAGTATTGAAATATGTATATGTTTTTCAATAAACACATACATATTTATCTTAATCTATATTATCTATAATCATGTAATAATTCACCCCATAAATACAAAGTTTTCTTTGTAAATTATTTATACGCAAGAAAAATATGTATGCAGAATTTTTCATTTGATGTCATTCAAACTTCTTCTCTGTATAGGATGAATGCTTCTAGGATTGACTAATTTTCACCTATACTGCTATATTATTATGACGTCATCCATTGATTATTTATTATTCAGGTACCTAGCCTTTCGAGCACCGTTCTTAGAAAAAATGAATATCGTTTGAAAAAATTCCAGATTCAGTGTAAAATAAATCTTTTTTTGCTTAAAACTTTGCCAAAAAAAGTATAGGAAAAAGTAAAAACGCCCAAAGAAAAAAATAAAAACGCATAAAAATAGGGCCATCCCTCGGAGCAGCGTCTGAAACTGTGAAAACCGAATGAATGAGAATTGAATTCTGAAGTGCATTATTTTGGAATATTTATTCGATAGCGGCGGCACTCGTACTCTATCGTTTGCAATATTTACATGTAAAATGAGCCAATTGGAGGTTGACAAAAATAAAATAAAAATCAGGTCCCATGGAGGGTTTCGGAAAAAGTTTTCATTTCTAGGATCGGACGAAAACTTATTAACGTTGGCAAAGTTATTAACGTTGCAGAGTGTTTTTTCGGATTAAAATGAAAAAAAGCTGAAATTCGTCTCAATTTGAAGAGGAGGGACGTCCCGCGACGAATGTATTTCTCAAGGACGTCGGCGGGCTGCACCCGTCTGGGAAACTTGAAATTTTTGAATCGAACTCTCGTTCGACGAGTTTTTTCGCGAAAAACGAAAACAATTACAATAACCGTGCATACCAATAAAATGCGTTGTCATCGAGGACGAATCAACGTGCAAAATTTCAGTTAATTTTCATTTTCAAGACATTTCCACGTTGACGTACTAGTATAAATAATTTAAAACTGGCGAAACTAATATAAATAATTTAAAAAATAACTATTCCTGTCACGCAATTGGTGAGCAGTTATGTGGCGAGTAACTGCGGGCGAGCAATTTTCCGCACACCGCTGTGAGCAGTTCGAGAGGCATAAAATAACGCTGAAAGAAAAACCACCATACTTACATGGTTTCAAGACGAAAGGTGTTCATATTCCTCAGGAATGAACACCGCGAGTCTGTCTAATGTCAGACATTTATAATCAAAGGCTATTTATTAATAGGAAACGATTATTTAGATAATATATAATATTTTGATAATACATATATAATATAACGATTATTTTATTATAAACGACCTATTTATTAGAGCAAACAGGTTTAAGCTGTCCTACATTGTTAACGCGTTCAAATAATTTATTTTATCCAAACTTTGGCAAGACCAACAACTTAAAAAACTGTTTTGTAACTCGTTCCACCTCAAAATATAATCTATTTAATTCTACAAATAATCTAGACATTTTTACTGACAATTTGCTTCTATTTAAAATGAAATTCCGAAATCTCATTTATGATTATTGAAATAAAGTTAATAATTCTTTGATTGAATCCCATTCCCTTCATTTTTCCACCCTTCCCTTTATATTCATTATCATAATTAAACTTTCATCACATATTCTTTTTCATTTTTTTTCTTCGTTTTTTTTTAACCAGCTCGAGGAAACTTTACTGGCCATACTAATTGAACATTTTTCGATATTATATAAATTTTTTATTACATTGTACTGTATATTTCCCAACATAAAATAAAATTTAAAAAATCGATGCCTCATCCGCCATATTTCCACACCTTGATTTTCATTCACTCCAGTTTTCAAAATCATTTAAAATGAAAAAACGATTTCTGTAGACGAGGTCAAACGAGTGCTGGAGAAGTCTCGGACGAGTTAAATTTGGAAAAGAGGCCTTATAAGTTCAGATAGATGGAAAAACGTTGTAGAAAATGAAGAAGAACATATTTGAGATTAAAAAGAACTTTATGTATCTTATTAAAAAAAAAAGTATCAAAAGCGCATTATCTATCTTTATTTGTATAGTAGGTGGGTACGTAAAATGATTTTATAAAAATATCATAAGTCACACTTATGTTATTACATTTTAAATATTTTTATTCTACTCACCATAATATGAGCTAACAGTTCGAGTTTATGGGAGGAGTATTTATATCTGTTTAATTTGTATTGATATATTATAATACATTATTGGTATATAAAATAATGAGATTGTAAAATAATTTATTGGGAGGTATACAATAAAAACAGCATCTTTGTACATATATGAAATTATTACAATTTGTGATGTAAGTTAAATATAAGTTTTTATTATACAGAAATACCCGTACACCCGTGAAAAATCACGGAACGTTATAATCGCAGGATTTTAAAATTGAAAATTTATAAATAGAAAATCATTTGTTTTTTTTTAATTGCTTTATTTGCTAAAACTTAAAACTAAATATGTAATAATAAAAATGTCAAAGCTGTGTAATTTGTTTGTAGCTTGTTGGTATAGTGATCATGACGCTCGCCTAGTGATCTGGTGGTTGGTGGTTAGTCCTATTTTCACAGCACAAGACTTTAGCTTATTTTGTAAATAGTAAAAATATTAACGCGACACGTTTCGTGTTCGCACCTATATTTAAAAAAAAATGGTGGGGCGAGCCTTGTGTGTTGGCTAAGACGCGCGCTTATTACCTGTCGCACTCTAATTGTCTAAAGTTATAATTCTAGTAAGTTATGGACCGATTGAAAACGGAATTATTATATTTAGATATGTATTCGATTTTTATTTTGCAATTTTTAAGTTTTTTATTTTGATCTATATTTTATTTTATTCATCTATATTTTATTTATTTATTTGATCTATATTTTGATCTATATTGATCTATATATATATATCGATTTTTATTTTGCAATTTTTAAGTTTTTTATTTTGATCTATATAAGTAAAAGTCTAGTCTCGGTTATGATTGCAATCAAAAGTATCTTCTGAGATAATGAGTTTATATGGCTGTAAGAAAACCTGTGATAGAGTAGTAAACCTGTCGACATAGAGATAGATTTAATAAATTTAGAAAATCTTAAAATAATAATATTCAAAAAGCCAAGTATGGACATCAAAAATATATTTCTTCTGGTTTGAATCGTTTAAAAGTAAAAGCCTGATATATTTCTTCTCAAGATTCTATGTATTACAAGAGGCTAACAAAATATTGAATATTCAGCTATACAAGTAATATTTCTTAGATCTTTATTATACCATAGATATAATTCTGTGTTAAATTAATATCGTTTGCCAATCCTAATAGACTCGACCTTGTGAGTAGGTGCGAACGAGCCTTTATTATTTATGAATCGGAACAGCAAGTCTCGCGTGTAGCGGGTGCTTTACTGTTATTTTAACGAAACGGACCAATCACAGGCGCGCTTTGCCTTCGACGGGTTGAGCCGGAGGCGACCGTCCTGATGACTGAATCCGGCCAATGGCGAGCGCCGGCGGTGAGGTCATCGCGCATAGGATGAGTCACTGCACTAGCGTGGATTTCAGAGGTATGGTGAAATCGTTACTATAAAAGGAGCGAACACGATGTACTCAGCCCCTTCAGTTCGAGACCAGACTTGCGAGCGGGAGCGCTGCCCAACAGACTACCGACGGAGCCCTGAGTTCCAGAACATCATTTGCGGACGGAGTTGCTGCCCGGACGTATGGAGGAATCTACCATTCATCAGTACCAGAGAGGATCATACCGCCACTGTGTAACAGCTAAGGAACACATTTATATTATCTATCGATTAATTATTTTCACTATTGAAATGTATTTATTTTGGGAAGATTTAAAATCGGAGCAATAATGTATAATTAATATCACGATTTCTTGTGTGATCTTGGCTCAATTCGTACGGGAATATCTCCCAAACGAATATATTTTGATGCATGGGGATTTTCATACCATTTGTATTAACAATTGATTTTACGGAGCTCTATAAGCAGTGCTTAATAGATTCATAATAATTGTCGACGCGTTATGTATTGCATAACCAGATATCAATCCAAATCGTACGAGAAATTCTTCCGAACGAATATATTTTAAAGTATGGGGATTTTTCATACTATTTTTACTAATAATTGAATACACGTAATTCTATAAGAAACGCTTAGTAGCCTTATAATAATTGTGTTGCATAAGTATTGCGCAATCCAGTCCTCAGCTAAGTCTTTATGATTTGAGTACCTCGGTATATCCGGCTTAACAAGTAGCTTCAGAACGACGAGTAAAGGACAGAATGGGGAGATCTAACTGAAATTGGAGTTTTCTGGTTCATGAACGTTGAGCTAGGTGAGGTTGTGGATGACGCTCGTGTCATAAGCCTGGAATCCGCGCAAGCCCCTGTGAGGTACTCTTAAAAGCGGGACCTCCCTTGTTGATCGGAGTGGCCACTAGACTCGACCTTCGCGCCTCATCCTGCTCAAAAACAGCGTAAACCAACGTCGTGAATTCTCTGACTTTGGAAGGATTTTCATGCCTGAATGCTATGAAATCTCAATAGAAAACGTTAACTTCTATTTCATCCTCTGTAAAAAGACAGAGCCAGATGCAGTACAAAAATCATTCACTCATATAGAGTAGCTGGGATATTATAAATATGTTACTAACACCCTAACATTTGACCAAAGTAAATGTTGCAAGATGCAGAATCGTGGGACGCCATTCTGAAAAGGCATAATGAGATTGCACAATAATTTGTAACATCGCTGACTATGCCCGCAAAGGAGGCTAATGTCGTCATCAATTCGTACCCAAAGAGTACATGATTCTTCAAACACCGGCCTAAAAGAAAGGCGCCTCAAGACAACACACATCATCAGAAACTCGTACCAAAAGAGTACGGCCTTCTCAATTATAAGCCTAAAAGAGGGGCGTCACGGATCACATCTCGTAAAGAAGAGATAGAGTCTCGGGATGCAGTAAGTTCCGGAGGAACAAGGGGGGCCGTTTAGTCACTTAGGAAGTCGGTCACCGGGTTTAGGCGGGCGCGGAGCCTCAACCCCTCTCAGCAGAGATGCTGAGGGTTTAAAAAAAACAAAATTTAGCATTCAAAGAAACTATTATTTCATATAGACTCACGGGCTGTTGTAGAATCCTTTCGAACAAACCATCCCCGAGACCTTATCTACTTATTTATAAAGAAGTTTCGCTTCAAAAAATGTCGTATTTCGTAGATAGCAAATATATGTATTATTTCCCCACGGAATTAATATGAACAGGTTCATGCACGTCTAAGATGGAACCATTCAAGGTAAGAATATGCTAATACAAAGTGTTTATAATTATTAATTTCAGTGTTATTTAATATGTGTGAATTTTTCCTTTTGCGCCGTTCGAACGATTTTACTGGGTTGTCTCCAATCGAAAATGTTTTATTCCTAATACACGAATTCTTTCTAGTGAACGTATTTTATTGTAACATAAATGTATAGATTATTAGGTTCGTTAGATGATTTTATTACGTAATATTATGCAATTGTTTCCACACTGCTCCTATAAAAGAATTTGAAGTTATTACGATACACAACGGGGTCCTTCATCCATTAGACGAATCATGTGCCAATTCAACGACGTATTACGAATAGTATATATTGTATTTATCGAGTTTTAGTCGCATTTATTATTTCTAGTGAGGTTTTTAGTATTGGTTCCAGGCGCCATTATGAGGCGGAAATAGTTCATATTCATAGCCCGACTGCAATAGGTATTTTTGTCGCGTAAGAGGTAGCACTTTTAGGAATATAAATGTGTTTTATGTTTCGTCCCTGACGGACAGGATGGTATA